>PVJH01016814.1:0-49478 GCA_004026705.1 Nesogale talazaci | reverse complement strand
ATATATATAGGGAGAGAGATTTTCAATCAAACAAAATTTATTATTGATGTCAGGATATTTTTCCTAATATATTTCAGGTGACTAGATGTGCAACATCTTTAATTAGCATTGACTTTCACTTAAAATACAGAAGCAGAGGAATTGTTTTACACTGTTTTGAAACCAACAAACAAAACAAAACTCTGTAGAAAGCCAATTTATGACTCCTGGGTTGTGTAGGGTGTATAATTAATACTATATCTGTATCCGCCCCAAGGAAACGTGACTCAACAGAATGTGGAAAGTATGAAATGATATTGATAATACTGCATGCAAGAAAACAATTGCTGAAGCTAATTCCAAAGTAGTTGCAGCATTATCCCAACAGGGAACTGCTAGATTTCAAGCTGGATTCAGAAGATGAGGAATGAGGAGTCCCATTTCTGATGCTATACACATCTTGTTTAGGGTAGAGAATACTGGAAAGATGGTTACCAGTGCTCTGCTGACTACGCAACGATATTCGACTGTGAAGATCATAACAAAGTGTGGACAACATTGCAAAGAGGAGGACACTGCCTCGTGCTCATGTGGAATCAGAACAAGAGGAGGCGGAGGCATTTGCAACCACATCCTTTCTGCATACTTTTGTTCCTTGTCTATTTTGAGCAAGAATTCCAGATTCAAGAATCTGGAATCTATGAAGAAGAATGAGACAGTAGGCTTGGCAAAGGCTCATTAGTAACTTGAGACATGCAGATGACATACCTTGCTAGCTGAAACTGGAGAGGCCTCGAAACATCTCACCAATGCAGATCAAACGTGACAATCTTCAGTTTGGATTATGTTTTACTATTAGAAAAACAAAATGGACCCCAACCAACTGGACCACAAGCAACATCATGATAAATGGCGAAAAGAGTGACCTCATCAAGCATTTCATTTTACCGGGATGCATAATCAGTGTCCATGGAAGCAGCAATCAGGAGGTCAAACGATGTATTGCTTTGCACAGATCTCCTGCAAAAGATCTCTTGAAATTGTTCAGAAGCAAAGATGTCACTTTAGGGACTAAGAACTCACTAATCCAAGCCACAATGTGTGTCAGGGAAGCTCTGGGCTGCTAGTGAAATGCCATAGTTTAAAATCACCACCTGCTCCAAATGAGAAAGATGAGACTGTGTCCTGGAAAAAGTTGCCAAGACTTTGAAATCCAATAGAGGGTTGCTGCAAATCAAAATCAACTATGACAATGTGTTTGGTTTTGGATTTCATGTACCTGTGAAATCTGGACAATGTGTAAGGAAAACCAAAGAATTAATGACTTTGAATTGTGGTGTTGGCAAAGACTATTCAATAAATAATGGACTAACAGAAGAAAGAACAAATCTGTCTTGCAAGAAGTACAACCAGAATGCTCCTTAGAAATTAGGTTGATGTGACTCCATCTCACTTATTTCAATCATGATGCCAACCAGCGACCAGCCCCAGGAGAAGGACATTGTGTTTGGTCTTCCTCATTGCAAGAGGAAGACCCTCCCTGAGGTGGTCTGACACAGTGGCTGTAACAGTGGGCTCAAATAGAGCAACAAAGTGAGCATGCCTCAGGGTGGGGCAGAATGGGCACTGTGTTAATACTTAAAAATGATCATGGGCTTGTTGGAGCATAGCAATTGTGCTAAGAGGACTTACTAAGAGGCAAGAGAAGGGAAAACATGATGGTGGTGCAGGAGGAAGGTAAAGGGAAACAGTGGAAAGATCCAGGAGGCAAAGCTATGGACAGAGTTTTAAATATAGGTTGTACATAGGTAAATGCATTTATTCATAAAAAATGGAAGTATTAATGTAGGTACAAATATTTATATGACAATACTCTGAGGTAGTGGATGGACGTTGGGCCTCTGCTCAAATCCTCCATCAATGCAAGAACATTTTGTTCTAATGTCCTGGAATTCTGTGATGCTCATCCTTCTGGCACAATCACTGAAGAAAAATGCATGCATAAGCAAATGTGGTCAAGAAAGGTGACGGTGCCAGGTTTTCAAAAGATATAGCACCTCGGGTCTTAAAGGCTTGAAGTTTAACAAGTGGCCATGTAGCATGGAAGTCAACAAAGCCCACATGAAAAAGCACACCAGCCTGTGCTACCATGAGGTGTTGGCAGGATCTGTTAAAAGGCATCAAAAGACCCCAAACAGACAAACAAGGAAGCAAATACATATTGTTGAGAATGAGGGTGGTTGGAGCAGAGACACCAAACCCAACTGTAGATGATGGGAATTCCCCTCACAGAAAGTCACAAGGAAGGGATAAGGAAACCAGGGTGAAGTAGTGCCCCAATGGAACACTCAATACTTCTCTGATTCCTTGAGGCGTCCTCTATACTTAAAAGACTAGGGTCTTGTAAAGCAGGCGTCTTCTATACTTAAAAATGATCATGGGCTTGTTGGAGCACAGCAATTGAGCTGAGAGGACTTACTAAGAGGCAAGAGAAGGGAAAACATGATGGTGGTGCAGGAGGAAGGTAAAGGGAAACAGTGGAGAGATCCTGCTATCACAAGACCCTAGTCCTACCTTTCACTGCAGGCTAGACAAGGACATGCACACAGGTACAGATAAAAGCTCATGACACAAGCAACCCAGGTCAGATAAGTCCGTCAGAAACAGAAATGGGAGTAGGCATACCAAGAGGGTAGGGGGACGTGTGAAGGGGAAAGAAGAAAGAAGGGGGAACTGATCATAATGATTGACACATAACTACCCCTCCACCCCAAGGGGATGAACAACAGAAATGTGGCGAAGAAAGACAGTGGTCATGATATGAAAAGTATAATAACTTATCAAGGGGTCACAAGGCTGGGGGAGAGGGGGAGAAGTTGATATCAAAGGCTCAAACAGAAAGTAAATATTTAGAAAGTAATGATGGCAACATATGTACAACTGTGCTTGATACAATTGGTGCACGGATTATTATAAGAGCTCAAAGAGACCCCAATAAAATGATCTTTTGTGAAAAAAAATCATTTTGAGTATTGAATCCCAGCATGGTACTGCTTGTTGGTGGAGAGCTTTTTATGAAATGCAAGTTTATTTATAGCTAGCAAGTGACTCAAAGATGCCTCGGAATAAAAGAAAATCACACCCTAGAGTTTTTGTTCAGGGCTGTTTAGCACTCTCCTCAAATGTTCAATTCACTCAGAGGATTGCTTTTAATCTTCTGAAGCAAAAGGAATTTCATAAATTAAGATCATTGGCCAGATGGAATTTCCTGATTAATTTTGTAATGTCTGGTGCTAAACCCAACAATAAAAAGGGGAGTTCTGAGAGTAAACTGGATGGACATTTCATAAAGTATAAAAATGGCTCTAAATGTGCACCATCCCTGACTTCAGAATGTCTGGACCTTTCTCATGAACACCCTGACTGCAACTTGAAAAGTGAACATGCTCTCCTTCCTATTTTCAATCGTTTCCACTCCTTCATTCCACTCAACTTCCTTCTTTAGGTCACCCTCTGTTTATTCATTACTAGGTCTTGGGGGCATTGGGGTTACATGTTGGACTCCTTATGGTCAGTTTGAAACCACCAGAGAGGAGGCTTTCTACTCTTGTAAACAGCTACAGTCTCAGATTCCCACAGGGAGGTCACTGTGAATCGATATCGACTTGTTGGTTTGGTTTGGTTTGGTGTGGTTTGTAGTTGCAGGATCTGGAGCCCTGGTAATAAGGTTGGCTACTAGTTGGGCGGCCAACCACAAAATCAGTAGTTCAAAACTACCAGACACTGTGCTGGAGAAAGACAGGCTTCCCTCTTTCTACAAGGAAGGAGTCACAGTCTCAAAACGCCACAAGAGCACCTCTAACCTGACCTATGGGGAAGCCATGAGTCAGAAATGACTCGATGGCAGCAAGTTTGGTTGTGGTGTGTTACAAACTGAGTCCCAAGGTTTATTTGGTCTTCTGTGTTATGGGCTGTGGTGATGCATATTTTCACAGTTTATGCTACTAAATTGGAGTCCCTGGATGGGACACATGGTTCAGGGAAAAAAAGAGCTTGGCTATTGACCAAAATGTTAGAGATTCTAGTCCCCCCAAATGTACCTGTGTTAGATAGAGTTCTCTAGAGAACCTATATAAATATACAGCATGAAAGAATTAGTCCACACAACAGTATAGAGGGACCAGTTCAATTCACTTCCATGGAACAGTTAATATACTGAAAGTCCTTCAACTCATGGAGACTGCTGGGTCAAAGATCAAGGACACAGACAGCTAAGTCTTCTATAGAGCAATGCAGGCAGTCCAGCCACAGGCAACAAATAGCAAAGCAAGTCACTAATAGTCAGCAGGATGACAGGATCTGACACCCCCAGGCTCAAGCAATGTTTACACCAGCAATGTGCAAAACAGGTCTCAAAGGAACCTCAAGGCTTAACACCTTGAAGTTGGCTGTCCCACAGGTAGTGTAGTTCATAAGTTGAGGCAGAGAACTAGATAAGGCAGCTACTTGCTGGTCTGATCACCAAAGAACAAAAGAGAGGGGCGGGGCTTGCTGAGCCACTTATCTCTTTGCACTCCAATCAAACTGGGATCTTATTAATCCCAGATGTTCCTTTTGGCCAGGTGGCACAATAAATCTATCTATCACAGTACCCCAGAAGAAAATCCTGGAAATATACTTTTAAAAAAGTCCCTAAGCACCTATGGAGCAGTTCCACTCTTGTAACACATGGCGTCATTATGCGTGGATATCAGCTCAAAAACAAAAACAGATGTACTTGTTTATTTTTAAATCCAGGGTCTTGCTTCCCTAGGTAGTGTAAATGCCTTGGCTGCTAACTGAAAATATGGCACACCCAGAAGCACCTGTAAATGGGGTAAGATATATATGGCCATATATAATAATAATAATAATAATAATAATAATAATAATAATAATAATATATAACAATGACAAAGTTTCCTGGGGGTGGGGGGCAGAAAGAGAGGAGATGATATCAAAGAATTCAAGAAGGAAAAAAATGTGAAACTGATTGTAGTAGCAATTGTACAATTATGCTTAATCCATTTGAATTTGGAATGTTATGATATATATAAGAGCTTCCCATAAAACGATTTTTTAAAATAAAAGCCTGGCAATCTAACAATCCATTTTTAACAATCCATTGAAGCCCAGGGAACACAGCTCACCCTGTCACACATGAGGTCCCCAGAGTCTGACTTCAGTCAATAGCGGCCTGTTCATAGTTTCATAGAAAGTATTCTTTGAGGGAACTGATCACAATGATTGATGTCTCCTACAAGGGAGACAAGTAACAGAAATGTGGGTGAAGGGGATAGCAGTTTATGTAAGATACAAAAATAATAATAATTTATAAATTATCAAGGGTTTAGGAGGGAGGGGAGAGAAAAATTAGGAGCTGATACCCAGGGCTCAAGTAGAAAGAAAATGTTTTAAAAAGGTTGATGGCAACATATGTACAAATTTGCTTGATACAATGGACATATGGATTATTTTAAGATCTGGAAATGCCCCCAATAAAATGATTTAAATAAAATAAGAAAGAAGGTAAGTATTTGTGGAATGGTGAAAGAAAAGGTGAGTATTTGCCCTATATATCTTTTCCCATTCACTTTCAGCATAAATCCATCCAGATATATCAGTGTGTGTTAGTCTGGGTAGACTAGAGAATCTAGTTGATAAGCATTCATATAAGAGAGAATTTTACATACAAGATGAATTGAACATTGAGAAAGCATCCCAGTCCAATCCCAGTCCTTAAGTCTGATACTAGCCCATATGTCTGATACCAGGGAAGTCCTCTTCAGACTCACGAAACACATGCAATGATGCTGAGTGCAGGATGATCACAGGCCAGTGGGTAGAAAGCCTTTGGATCCAGTGGCGTTGTAAACATCTCAGAACTGGCAGGGGTCTGTACATGGCTTCTCCAGCTTCAGGGGTCTGGATGCATCAAGGTAGGTCCATGTAGCCTCTCCATGTTCAGGAACTAGCATAGTTCCATGTGTGTTGTCAGCTACAATGTCTCCCAGGGAATGGCAGAGAGAGAGAGAGAGAGAGAGACTCCCACCTCCAAGGAGGAAGTACATGATTTCCCAGAATTCTTAGGAGAAGACCATGCCCACCATGCTAGTCTGGGTAAACTAGTGAAACAATTCATAAACATGCATATGGATATAAGGGAAAGGTTATATACAAGAGGAATGGAGCACTGAGAAAGCATCCCATCCCAGTCCAGTCCAAAGCCATAAGTCCGATATTAGCCCATACCTCCGATCCCAGTCTATAAAGTCTCCTTCCAAGTCATGAAGCACATGCAATGACACCGGGACAACCACACGCCAGTGGGTGTAGTGTCTTGTGTGTCCAGCGACAATAGAAGCAGTAGAAGCATCTCAGTACTAGCAGGGGTCTCCCCCTGGCTCCTCATTTACAGGGTTCAGGGTCCATCAGCAGTATACAAGGGTGGTAGAAGCATTTCAGCATTGGTCTCCCTGTGGCCTCCCAAGCATATCAGTGCTGGTAGGAGTCACCATGTGACTTCTCTAGCCCCAGAGGTTTGGTTCCATCAGGTTAAGCCCATGTGGCCTCTCTCCTGGCTCCTCCGGTCTCCAGGACTCAGGGTCTATATCATCCTGCCGTGTTGTCTTGTCAGTAGACTGTCTCCAACAGATTGAGTCTACAGTCTCTCTCTTCCATGGGAGAAATACTGTAAGATTTACCAGGATTCTCAGAGAAAGCCATGCCCACACAGATGTCTCACTGATTATCTCCAGATTGACAGGCTAAACTCCACTTCTACACTCCCAGTGCTGAAGTTGACACAGATCAGTGACTGCCACACACACACCTAGAGGTCTCGTTGGCTGTGTTCTGATTGACAGGCTAGACTCCACCCTCACATGCTTCATCGTTAAATTGACAATTATATATCTTCCACACAGTGTTAAAGAAACAAACTCATGAAGGAGAAGAGTCTATCCAACCAAACAGTGAGCGTTTGGGAGACAAGATCCCTACTTCTCATTATCTGCTGTTCCTTCAGTTCTCAGAGCTATGATGGATGTGTTGGGTTCCATCTACACACTACTCTTGGGAAGTTTTCCCTCCCTCACCTCTCCACTTCTGTTCACTTGGCTCAGAAATTGCCAAACTATGCTCATACTCCATGTCACTGTGATTACATATTTGTGGGATCTTGAACTATAGAGTGTTTTCAAAGTCTTGCAAAGCAACATGGTTACTTTGAGGATTGAAGTTTACCTGGTACAAGCCATAGTATGTTCAACCACCACATACACACGAAAGTTGGACATCAGAAAAGGAAGGCTAAAGAAGAATCAGTGCATATGAATTATGGTGCTGGCAAAGAATATTGAAAGTATTATAGGCTGCCAAAAGAACAAACAAATTTGTTTCAGGAGAAGTACTGCCAGAATGCTCTTTAGAGGCAAAGATAGCGATAATTTCTCTCAATACTTGGGTCATGTTATGAGGAGAGACCAGTACCTGAAAAAGGACCTCATGCTTAGTAAAGTAGAGGGGCAGCAGAAAAGAGGAGGGCCTTTCAGGAGAGGGACTGACGCAGTGGCCGCAGCGGTGATCTCAATTACAGGAAGCATTATGAGGATGGAGAGGCCCGGGCCGTGTTTTGTCCTGTAGTACTGAGTTAGTCTGGTTAAACTAGGAAAGCAAATCCAGAGAAACTCATATTTGTATAAGACTCATATTTATATAAAGTTTAAGTGTACATTCAGAAAGCTTCCCAACCCTGTCCAATCCAAGCCTATAAGTCCAACTTAGTCCATATGTCTGACACTGATCTACAAAGTCTTCCTCAAATTCACAGAACACACAGAATGACACTGAATGCAGGAGGATCACAGGCCAGTGAGTAGAAAGTTTCTGAATCCAGTGGTGGTGTAAGCATCTCAGCACTGGCAGGGGTCTCTACACAGCTTCTCTAGCACCCAGGACGGGGCACCAGGGTGAGCCCATGTGGCTGCTCCTGAGGGCTGTCTTGCAGGAAGTGAGACTTGCCAGCTGAGGCAGAGAACTAGATCAGGCAGCTGCACCCTGGTCCGACCATCAGAGAACAAAAGACGAGGCTCACTGAGCCATTTATCTCTTTGCCCTCCAATTAATCCTACATATGTTTATTGGCCAGGTTGGCACAATAAACCTTAACTATCTCAAGTACATAGGGTCTATATAGAATGGAACCGTCTCGATGGCACCAGTAGGAAAATAAAAAAGCCCTGTAACACAGAGGTTAATCTGTCAGTTCCTAATAGAAAGGTTGGTAGTTCAAAACCAAGATGTGGCAGTTGGCTTTCTTAAAGAAGCTGTGGGTTGGAATAAACTCAACAGGAACAGGTATGGGTACTGCCAAATGAAGACATAAAACCTCCTGTTTAAACAATTGAGCATTTCAAGATGGCAGCAGTAGAGCATTAGCCAGCCACGGGGCCCTTTTAGAATGGCACAGGCTGTCTGTCAGGAGGCACAGTCTGCTCCATGTTGTCCTGGGGAAGATGCTACTGGACCCAAGTAGTTTGCAGAACTGAGCAAAGACTTTTGCCACCCTTGAGTTGAACTGGAGACCTTTCAGCCATCTTCCTTCCAGCCACAGGGAGAAAGCCATTGCCACATAGAACACGCATCCCTCCATCCGACTTCAGTTTGAGACAGGGGGTTGGGCACATGCCACAAATATCACCTAAAGCCCAGTGATCAGCAAGCAGCTTACTGTCCACGAGTCATAAGCTCAGCTGGCTAGAAAAGAAGCACATGCCAGAGTTATATTACACTGAGTGCAGTACTCCCACGAGTGTCCTCACAAAGGGGTCACTCTTTTGTACATGGATAAAGATTAAGATCTGGTAGGTTTCTTGCACAGCATTTTTCTGGGTGCTGATTCTAGAAGGCATGCCTTTGAAATTGTCATTTTTCTTATTATCATGTAAGCCAGACTCTTTAAGGAATAAATAAGGAGCCGGCTTAGAGAATAATGTTAGGTAAAATTTACATTCAATAAGAAATCATTTCTTAACTCACATAGTGAAATGTACGAGAAATTTAGCTGGATTTGTTGTGCTATCTCAAGTATGCCAGACTATTAATTGTGTATAGATTGAAATCTGTTCCAATGAGGAACTTCTCAAATACCACCCAGAATGTAGGCTCATCGATACAAAGCAACTTATTGTGAAATATTTGTGCAAGATGTAATTATTCGAATAATTTTTAATGCCATCTCTTTGGGAAGTCATAAGGAAAGAGGCAAATTTCCAGCATGATGAAAGCTCCTATTTCCAGCAGGAATCTAGTTTTACTCAGACCTCTTTCCCCCTTTCCCAATCACTGCTGGATTAATATACCAATCCCAGCTTCTGGGCACTTCTCAGAGGTGGGAAATTGATATATGCCATAGTGATGACTTGCTCATACATTAATATTTTCAGCTCTTTTGATTGAATACATTTTAGCTTTTTATCTCCCAAGTAACAAGAGACTAAAAGCATGGCAGGAGCTACAGGACTTGGATGAGGATGAGCCTGCAAGGACAGTTCCTCGGGGAGAGGTCTTCTACAAATGTCCGCAAGATTATGGCCATATGTCTTTCTGGAACTTTTGCCAAGATAGTCACAGGATCCGAATGATTTCTTCATGGCCATTATGCAGTGTCACATCTTACTGAGCCAAAGGAATAAATTCTAGACATGCAGAACACACATCCCTTCAGACTCTCTCAGGCGCACTGTCAAGTCCACTGCGTTCATGCACAAATCAAAAGGGTATCCAGGGCCTGAAGACTTTTCTGGCTAACCTTTTGCTTGCTGTCTGCCTTTCTAATGCAGTAGAGTGAAAAATCCACAGCCAGTCCCCGGGCCCTCCGCACTGCCTTTCCCCAGGAAGGTCTTCCCAGGCTAGGAAAAATAAGAGTGAGTCAGACAGCAGAGGACAGAGGGAAAAGATTTCGTCAGGCAGAGGAGATACATAATCTGTCTTTGAAAGAGCCTACCACGGGCTGTGGGGGGACTGTGCTGTTTGTCCCTTCAACCTCCTGGGAAAGTTTACTGCCCCTCCTCAGTGCTTTGCTCTTCCTCTTCCTCCCTTACAGTCGGTTTCCACAGCCCCATGCTTCGGAGTGTTTTTGCTCTTGGAAACAGTGGAATTCCTGTCAAAGCACAGCTTCAACTTTTCAGAAAGTCTTTTGAGCTTTCATTTCTGTAACAAAGATCAGCAATCTGTCATGTACAGTGGCATTTCTAACCGACGGCAGAGCTCTCCACCGGGATGTCCCAACGGCACCTGATCAACATGGCCACCATCTCAGCAGGCCCCACAGTGGAAGTGGATCTCTCTCTCTCTCTCTGACTTAGACACCATTCTCTTGGTCTTTCTGGTTACCTAGATTGCAATGTTAACTCCTTTTTCAGACTCTCTGTGGGCTTGGTGGGCACAGGGTGGCTAAGCAGAAAGGAGAGGAACCCTGGTGGCATAGCGGTGATGCGTCAGGTTGCTGAGGGCTGTCATTCAAAACTACCAGCCTCTTCAAGAGAAAAAGATGGGGTTTTCTACCCCACAATGAGTTAGTTTCCACAACCCATAAGGGCAGTTCGACCCTGTTCTTTGGGCTTCTATGCCTCAGCATTGACTCAAGGTCAGTGAATTGGGTTTGGCGCTTTTAAGCAGAAATGGCACTTCTGTAGGAAAGTGAGTAGGCTTGTGGGGAAGGATATTTAGTGTGGTTTGTGGTTGCTTTCATTATAGTGTGTGTGACTGCTGACAGGGCCAAGTGGTTTCCCACAAAACAATTCGCATGCTTCTTGTCTTCTGATGTGGATTGCAACCCCCTCTAGGAAGGGGGCTTTCCCCACTTCTTCTGGGTCCTCCTTTTCAAATTCTCCTTGTTTCCTGCTCCATCCCGCCTTCTGCACTTTGCTTTTCAGGGATAAATCCAGATGTTTTGGTCTTGTGCAATTGATAATATGAGAGATACATCTCTCCCTGGCATTACTGTTCATTTCATAGCCCTGTCGACTGTTTGGCAGAGAGTTGATCCCTGGCGAGTGGGGCTCAGGTCCAGCCTTGAAAGATATCTAAGAGCCCCGCAGTCTTTGGTGTTCCACCATTCTTTGTCAGGCCAGTAAAGCTGGTATTTTTGTATGATTCTGAACATCGTGCTACCTTCTTTTTCCTACTGGCAGTTTTGGATGCTCTGAGTTTGAAATAACAGTGAGACATTGAAATGGACGTATGCACAGCTGATGGAAAATACTGGTCTGAAAGTTAGGCAGCTGAAACAAGAACAGTAGAGGGGAAATCTCCAGAAGCTAAGTGGTAGCTGAAAATATGAGAGATGGGGCTACTGATACCAGGCAGTGTATGTTGTTTTTCGTTATCCTTCAGTGCTGTGGCAGTTACCTAACCAGGTGTCGATTTGAGGATTAAGAGGGTGAAGTCTAGCCTGTCAATCTGGAGATAGCCAATGAGACCTTCTCCTAAGAATTCTGGGAAATGTAATTCCTTCTTGGAGGTGGAACCACTGTTTCTCTTGGTTCACTTCTTTGGAGACTTCCTTTTGACAACACTCTCCTGCAGATGTTCTACTGACAAGACACAAGGCTGACTCCCTGTGAGATCCTGGAGCAGAAGCCACATGGACCTACTCTGATGGAACCAGACCTCTGAAGCCAGAGATGTTTACAATGCCACTGGATCCAAAGGCGTTCTACCCATCTGACTTACAATCATCTGGCATTTGGCGTCACTGCATGTGTTTTGTGAGTCTGAAGAAGACTTTATAGACAGGTATCAGACATAGGGGTTAGTATGGGACTTATGACCTTGCACTGGATTGGGTTGGGATGTTTCTCTTTATGTTCAGTTACCCTTGTAGATAAACCTCTCCCTTATATACACATGCGTGTTTATGAATTTGTTTTTCTAGTCTACCCAGACTAACATACATGCCATCCACGAGGTTGGTCCCCATTCACAGCAACTGTATGAGAGCAAAATGAACCACTGCCTGGCCCTGTGCCATCCTCACTCCCGTGTTTGAGCCCATGGGAGCAGCCATGGGGCCAGGTCATCTCCATGACCCTCCTCTTATTTTAGTGACCTGCTACTTTACCAAACACAGTGTGCTGGTCCAGGGACTGGTTTCTCTTGATCACTTCTTCAAACTCTGCAAGATAAAATCTCAGCACCCTCGCTTCTCAGGAATATTTGGGCTGCACTTTTTCCAGGACAGCTTTGTTTGCTCTTCTGCAGTTCATGGCAAGGTACAGAATGATTCAATGTTTTTCACATTTATATTATTATTATTTTTTTGGAAAGCAAAAATGAGGTTTCTAGGACAGAGACAGTGAGACAACTGCATGGATTCCTCACATTTCAAACCTATGCTTCTGGGTGGTTTCAGAAGGTAAGTCAAAAAGTATGGCCACCAGGCCTAATTTATACATACTTGGGTTTATTACAAACAAAATGTTTCTAAGCATGCCTCTGTGATCTGTGGATGATAGCAGGCACTTTTTTATTTTCAGCAATATGCTTTTTTAAGTCTTATTTGGTTACCTTAAAAAAAAGTTCCAATCAAAACAATGGTTTTTGAAGGGATCTTCTGGACAAACTAAATCCAAAGTAGAGAGGTCATCACAGAAGATGATGGTAACTGTTTTGTTTTTTTTTAAGGGATTTCCCAAGGGCTATTCTTAGTAGGTTTTCTCAAAGCAATGGGAGCTCCTTATAAAGAAGTTTCTGGAAAATTGAAAACTATATGAATTAGAAAAAGAACAGGAAGGTTGTGGCAAGGAATTTTTCCTTCCATCATGACAATGCACCCGTTTGCTCTTCAAGGGTAAAATAGCTTTCCTATAAGAATTTCATTAGGAAATGTTACCCCAGCCCCCCTACAGGACTAATCTTTTTTTTAAATCGTTTTATTGGAGGCTCATACAACTCTTATGACAAGTCATACATCCATCTGTTGTGTCAAGCACATTTGTACATCTGTTGCCCTCATCATTTTCAAAACACTAATCTAGCTCCTTCAGACTTTTCCCCCTTGGTTCCCTACATTCAAAGACCACTTGAAAGAAACATGATTTGAACCTGTCAAGGATGCCCAAACTGTCACTTTAACTTGAATGGAAGAGCTCAGAATTCTTTAGGGAAGGAGTAGAGAGATGGAAACACCGCCTGAAGTGTATACATTTAGGTGGAGAATATTTCAAGAAGCAGTAGCTTCACAGGTTGAATTTTTTGTTAAGTAAAAGTTGCTATGATTTTGTAGAAATGCATGTTTGCTGTGTTATGGAGTATATTCTCAACCAGAGTCTAATTGGTAAACTCGAGGTTCAAATTTAAGTCCGTGTTTTCTTTTCAGTGGATTTTTTGCACATTTTAAAAAACAGGGAGTCATTTCTTCCAAAGCCACCTGTGGGAAAGACTATTCTTTCCCTACTAAGTTGTCTCTGCACTATTATAAACAAATTAGCTGCCCAGATATGTATGGGTCTATTTCTGGAATCCTTATTTTGTTCCATTGCTTTACTTGTCTATGTTTACACCAATTTCATGCTGTGCTGATTACCATGGCTTCATAATCACCTTAAAGTCGGCTAGTGTTAGTTCTTTGTTTTTCTTTTTCAAAGTCATTTTAACTATACTAAGTCTTTTGCATTTCCAAAAAATATATAGCTGAATAAGTTGTTAGGTCCTACAAAATATCTGGTGGGATTTTGATTGGCAGAGCTTTGCATCTACACATTAATTTTGGGAGAAGTAACATATTAGTAATGTTGTGTTTCATTTAGTTTATTTAGTTCTTTTTAAAAATTCTTCTTTAATGTCTCTCAGCAATATATTGTTGTCCTCCATTTTCTCATTTTTACCTCTAACATTCCATAGTTCTGTGCTATTATAACTTGTATAATATTTGAAAATTTAACTCTGGAGGATCTGTTTTAAGTTTGTAAGAATACAATGGGTTTCTGCATATCAATTTTATATTGTGTAATCTTGCTAAGCTTACTTACTTAGTTCAATTAGCTTTCTTTTGATGGTTCCATTGGGTTTGCTACATGGGAAGTCATATTGTCTGCAAATAAAGTCTGCATTACCCCTTCCTTTTCAATCTAGAGACTTGTTAGAGAGACCAGCCCCTGGAGAAGCATATGATGCTGACTATAGGAGAGAGGCATCGAAAAATAAGGAAGCCCCAGCCAGATGGCTTGACAGGGAGGGTGGTGCAAGATGGGGGTGGCGCATGGGGTTTGCTGTCCATCGGGTTGCAACGAGCTGGGCCTAATCAAATGGCACCTAACAACCACAAAATTGCACCTCCAGGACGTGATTGGCTAGAAGTGGGGAGAGAAGACCTATATGTCTTTTTCTCAACCTAAGAAAGAAGAGTGTCAGCTGAAGATTTTTTTTATGGATTCTCCATGTCAAGGTTACAAAATTCCCTTTTATTCCTCGTTTTCTGAAAGTGTTTAGCAGGAATACATATACTTTTGGGTTTTTTATCTACTGAGATGTTGTTTTTTTATTGTTTTTCTTTAGTGTGTTAAGACATGACTTACATTGGTTTATTTTCTTACGTGAACCCCCTTCTTACAGTCCTGAGACAAAGCCTTCTTGAAAATGATGCCTTAACTTTTGCATGCACCGTGGGATTTGATTTGCCAAGACATTGTTTAGAATATTTGCATGTGTGTTCTTGAGGGATATTAATCTGTGATTTTGTTTTTTAATTCTAATGTTTTGATCTCATTTTGGAATCAGGAATGATGACCTTGTAGAAGAGTTGGGAAGCATCCATTCACCTCAGTTTTCAGGGAGAGTTTCTGTAAAATAGTTTGTCTTTCAGTGAATTTGTACAATTTGTCTATGTTGTCAAGTATATTGGCATAACTCTTTCATATTATCCTTTCAGTGTCTGTAGGGTATGTAGTGATAGCACTTTTTTCATTCCTTATATTGATAATTTATATCTGCTCTGTTTTTATTTTACCACTGATGATTGTGGCTAGAGATGTATAAATTATATTGTTCCTCCCTAAGAACCAGCTTTGATTCCACTGATTTTTTCCATTGTGTAAATTTGTTTCATTGATCCTTGCTTCGATCTTTACTATTTAGTTTATTCTGGATACTTTGGGTTAGATTTTTCTTTCTTTCTTTCTTTTAAAAGTTCCTTAAAATGAAATCTGGGGCTGAGCCCCCATGGCGTGGTGGTTGTGCGCAGGACTACAGCCCACTGTGATGGAAGTTCAATTCTAGCAGCGGCTCCACGGGAGCAAAGGCTGGGCCTCCTACTCCCCCTACCAGAGGGCAATGATGCCCAAAAAACAAAACAAAAATAAAACAAAACAAAGCATGAAATCTGAAGCCATTTATTTATTTAATACTTTAAGAATATTTAATATTTTAATGTTTTATATTTATAAGTACACTTTGTGTCCTGTAAGTTTTGATTTATTGTGCTTTCATCTTCATTTAGTTTAAAATGTTTGCTAATTTCCCTTTTGATTTCTTTAGACATTAGTTATTTAGAATTGTGGAATTTGGTTTCTAAGTAATTAGTAGTTATCCCAGCTATCATTCTGGTATTCATTTCTAAGTTAATTCTATTATGGTCAAAGAATTCATTGTGGGACTTGATTAATTTTTAAATTATTGAGAATTGTTGTATGGCTTAGCAGATGGCCCATTTGGTAAATGTCTGAATGCACTTGAAAAGTGTTGCATGTTCTATAAATGTCAATTGGTTTAAGTTGATTATATCTTTACTGGTGTATGATTACTTGCTCTACCAATTATTGGCAGACAAAGAAATATCTGTATATAATTGTGGAGTTAATTTCTCTTTATTTATCTGTCAGTTTTTACCCCAAATATTTTGGAACTCTATTATATGCATATGAATTTGTGATTGTTGGACTCTCTTGGATCAATTATCATTGTAGAATAATTTTCCATGTCGCTGGTAGTGATCTTTGCTCTGAAATCTCTTTTGTCAGGTATTAGCGTAACACTCCACTTTTAAAACAACCAGCTTTAGGATATTTTTAATTACTTAAATTTAATCAACTTGTAACTTTGTATTTAAAGTATATAGCATACGGGTGAGTTGCACTTGCACAGCCTTTGACATTCTTTTTAATAGGGTTGTTGAGATCATGCACAGCTACCATGAATGTAGGGCAAGGGTTGGTCTGTTATCTTCCTATTTGTCCTCTCTCTTCTTTTATTTATTTACTTTCTTGTGCTTCCATTTTATGTTCTTTGTTGGCTTATCATCAGATATAACTCTTTGACTTGTTATTTTAGTGAATATAGCTCAACACAGTCTATTTTCAAGCAATATTCTACTTCGTGTATGGCATATGAACTCTACAATGCTGTACATTGCATTTCCTTCTTGTCTTTATGTGATGTTCATAATTTGACTTATGCATATTTATAAATCATACAATACTTTATTATGTATAAAGTACATAATACACAATATGTACTTTATACATAGTATGATGTTTTATTAGATGTTTTAATAGACAATTATCTTTAAAGGAGTTTTAAATAAAAGAAAGTTGGCATATATTTACTCTCATAGCCTCCCACGAGGCTCTCTTCATTTAAAATTTTTTCTCTTTTCTCATTCTCAAAATGTTCTTTTTTGAATAGCTTCATTGTGACACTTTCCAGTTCACAAGTCTTTTCTGGGAGGCCTGGATTGCCATGAGTTCTCGCTTGTGTTACTTTCTTCAGACCTGCCTTTTGCAATCAGGGTGGTAAAAATCCATCATTCCTCAGGTGGACTTTCAGAGGTCGATAGATGTTTTCCAAAGTAGATATGTGAAAAAAACCTCAGTGCATTAGCTGGTACCCACGCCTCACATTTTAATTTAAGTTATTCATAAATCATTGTCATGGATTGAATTGTGCACCCCCTCCCATGTGTCAAAATCCTGTGGATGTATTCCCAACTGGGTATCGGATGTTCCTTGTTATGTTATCAGAATCATATCCATATAGGGTATGTCCTGAATGTAATCCCTTTAAGGGGTATAAAGAGCAGTGCAGAGACAATTTAGCACACACAGGGAGAAGGCAAATGTTATATGAAGAGCAGGAGAAGTGTCAAGAATCCCTAGCTACCAAGCAGTGACTATAACAGGTGCCCTAGATTATGACTTCTAGTTTTCTGAGCTACATTTCTGGTTTTGGGTTGTTTTGTTTTACATTTCTGTTTTGAAAGCCAGTGAGTTGTGGTATTTCTGTAACAGCACAATATAATGAAGCTAGCTAAGACAATGGTTTTAATAAGTTAAATTGTTCCTGAGGTTTGTGTATTAAGTATAATCAGTTTCAGCTGCATATAATAGTGAGCCAAAGATATACATTATTAGACATGTAAGGTTTATGCTCCCAAAGTGAACAAAGTTGTTGTCAGGGTTTAGGGTTTGTTTGGACGGTCCTGAAGTTATAAGAAATATAGACTCCTCCTAAGTTTCTGATTCTCTATCCTGAGCTAGGGCCTTCCCCGATCAAGATGGCCTCACAGTGGAGATTGCATCTATTCCTGCATTCTAAGAAGAAGAGAGGGGAAAGGGGGGGAAATAAAAATCTCATTCTACTTAGTAACTTCTGCCTTCATCTTGTCAGTAAAAGTCACGCAGGCACATCTGGCTGCAGTAATGACTTAGAAGCACGGTCTTTGTAATGGAGCATAAGACTAATGTGGATAAAATTGTAGTTCTATTACCAAGGGCAACGGAAAAAATGCAAGGAAACAACAGCTTTTATCATCATTTAGAAGAACTGTGCCCTCGAAGCCATATAACCCCTCAACCCAGATTTCACTCCCTAGAGGCAAATATATTCGTCTTTGAACTGTTTCCCTCATAGGTCCCTTCATAGTTCGACAACAACACGCTGCTACTTCATTATTTTCTTGGTTTAAATATTACCAATTTATTTTCTACAACAATGAATATCTTTTATCTCTTAAGCCACTGTCACCCATAGCACTTCTACTTTCCTTAGCCTCCTCTTTCCAGATAACTTTGTCAATTTAATTCCTTCAGTACTCAGTGTCTACATTGTTATGACCATGTTCACATTACTCAAAGATGAGTCATGCTGTGTTCAAAATTATATGCCCTTGCATTTAGCAGTCAAATGCATAACCATCATGCCACCAGGGCTCCCTTTATTACATGTTCTTTTGAAAACATTTTCTGCTCTTTTTCTTGGAGTTATTTTTTAATATTGTTTCTCTACCCCTAATTTATTCCAGAGTTTTTTTGGGGGGCATCACTGCCCTCTGGTGGTCGTGGGAGCTACCCAGCTTTGCTCCGGAGAGCTGTAGCTGGATTTGAACCACCAAGTCCATGGGCTGCAGTCCCGCACTGAACCACTACGCCACCGGGGCTCAGCTTATTCCAGAGCTTTTAATGTAAGTAAATTCCATTTCAGCATAGTACAAATCATCTACCATTGTATTTTTGTTGTTGGAGGCCAGCTTCCAGAACCCTCTGTTCCCTTGTGTTCCGTGTGGGTTGGCCGCTCCATGGGGCTGATGCACAAGTGGCTTCCGGAGCAATCCCTTCACTCTTTTCCTAAAGACCACTACTTCCTTGTTCCCATTGTCTCCCTTGGTTCATTCCCTTGTTTGGGTCAAGCATGTGCCTTTCTCGGATAGCTCCCTGGGAAACAATCCATTGGTAATAAAGATGTTGGGGAGGTCTACCTGAATAAGTAAGAAATCATTTCTCCCAGTCTTCCCTCACTTTGGAAGCATTTATGTTTTCAGTGTTGCAGTTGAGAAGTGCTATGTCAGCCAGTTTCCAGGTCCTTTAATGTCACTTTCCCTACCCCTTGGGACACTTCTCTTTATTCTTAAGGCTCTAAAATTTGATAGCAGTATCTCTTTATGTTGATTGTTTTTTGTTGATGTTTTTATTCTACCTAGTGACAGAGTCCACTGACCAACTCCGCATCCTAAATGTATATCTCTAAGTTCTGGGGTGGGGGGAGGGTGGGGGGGGGTTCCTTATTTCCTCTGGTAACTTGCTTGTGTTCCTTTTCCTACTGGAACACCTGGTAGTTGGATGTTGGTTTTCCTAAAATCATCACCTTCCCTTCAATAAAATTGTTCTCGTAGATGCATACTGTGCTTTATGTCTTCTGTGTCCATGTGTCCAGTGCTGGACTGGAACCCTTGCCTTCTTTTCTTTATTGTAGCCAGGGAAGCTATTGTGGGAATTCACATGGTCTCTGTGAGAACTAGACTTTCGATTTGGTCTTGTTGTGGGTTGTTTTTTCGTTTTTGTTTTTTGCATCCAGGAGTGGATTTGCTCAATGAGCTAAGTAATCATGCACTTAGGTATCAACAAAACAAGGACTCCTGCTGTCCAAAGCAAAGCCCACAAGCAGAGGGGACACAAGGAAAGGTGAGCATTGAAGCAGCAGGGCACTAACTAATGGGCACTGATTCCATTGGATAAAATGTGTATATGAGAAGCATTTCCTTTCCCTTTTTCTTCCATGTATAATGTCACCTTCGCTTGTCTTGCTTGTCACAGAAGAAAGCACCAGTCACACGGTCATCATGTACAGACCGCAGTGTGTCTTCAGATGGAGCATCCTATGCACCTGTGTCCTTATCTTTGTGATCTCGCTGGCCTCCATCGAGCACCAGTGGCCATCCAGTGAACTCAGAAGACGCAGCAGCATCAACATGGAAAGGGAGTGCGCACATGCTACAGTTTCGAAGTTTAAATTTCAAAGTTTAAGTTAAATTAAATTTCAAACTTTAAAATGATAAAGTTTACATTATACAGATGAGAGATGTAGTTGAAAACAAAGCATAGCAGTTTGCTGTAATATTTGTTTTCTGATGACTAAACTTTCTTTCATAATGTCTTTTCATTTGTTCATTGATAGTAGCTATTATAAAGCAAACACCAAAATTGAAGGTAGGAGCTGTGAAAATAAAATTAGTGAGTTTGTATGTGTGTGCGCGCGTGTGCCTAAGACCAACAAAATGTGCCATTTTTTACATTCAACTAGTAAAATGATAGTCGTATTTTAAGAGATATTGCATCACGGATAGGTAGCCCAGTGTGTTTGTGTAACTTGTCCAAGGCAAGGCGAGCCCCTCAGGGAGATGGGTCACCACAGCGGCTGCAATGAGGAACTCCAGGACAGCAGCCATTGCGAGGGGGGTGCAGGAAAGGGCTGGGTTCTGTTGCCCATCACGTCAGTATGTGTCAGAGCCTACTCGGGCAAGGGACTCTTCTCTCCAATCTCACTGTGTGGTCAGCAGGGGAGGGCAATGAGCTGTGCCTGGGGCTCCCTTAGGCTCCCTGGCAGCGTATAAGGCTACCTGCTGGGCTTCGGACCACTAGCTTGATCCCACCGGCTGTTCTGACATGGGAAGATGAAGTTTCCATCTCGGAAACTCACAGGTGCAATTCGGCCCGACCCATAAGGTTGGTGTGAGTTGGAAAGGACTCACTGGCAGTGAGTGGATTTTGGGGGTTTTGTCTTCACACCCACCCATTACACTTTGCTTCAGAATGCTTGTGCAAGGGAGAAGCAAAGATAAGCCAAGAAAGGAGACCAAGGCCAGGTGGGCAGAAGTCCTCTGGGCATGTTCTTCATCCTCTGTCCTTGGGGTTATTCAGTTCTAAAATGAGGAGCAGTAGTATCCACTCTTATAGGTCAGAGTTACACAGTCAAATGAGGCCATAGAAATGAACCCCATCACAAGGATATATGGTGGCCTATGAAGGTAAAAGATTGTAACGCTCTTAGGAACACAGGGCCGCTTAGTGCATACTGAAGTAGAAATCGCTATTGCTGTCTTGACCGAGGATAACTAAATGAAGAATAAAATATGGAAAGGAAGAATAGAGAAGAAAGAAAAATGCGGTAAGAGAGCAGGAAGGTCCATGGGGAGAAAAGCTACCGAGAAGCCAGGCCCTGGTTAGATCAGAGATTTTTACAACCGACAGTCAGAGTCCAGACCCTGAATCCAAAATATATCTTGTCTGCACAATGATGAAAGTAATGTCTATTTCATAGTGTTGCTGCAGGAACTAAGTTTACAGAAACAAAAACAAAGCAAGCAAACAGAGTAAAGCCTCTGGTACTTAGGTTAACTGGCTGTGGAGCCAAGTCATGAAGCTGACAATCCTCCCCCCACCCCTGCAATCTCGTCCTCCCAGGTGTGAACGATGAGACCCATCTTCATCTGTGAGACTAGCAGGAGCCACCAGGTAGGGTTGCTGGGAGCATCGAACACTCCAGCAAGTAGAAAATGGCTAGAATGGAGCTCTGACACATAAATTCTCAATAAAAAAATCTGCTATCCTTCTTGCATCCATCATTTCTGTCTTCATTTTTGTTGGCAGCAGTGAGGCAACAGCCTCATCCACGCACCGAGCCATCATTTAGAGCTGAAGTCGAGTGGTAGATGCAATTAAATGTGTGTGCGCCTATAAATTCATGCATAATGAGTCGTCGCGAGCTAGAGATAACTGGCCCCGGCGCGAGGTGGTTCCCTATCTGAAGGATCCTGTCAGTCTTGCAATCAGAGGGGGTTGGACTGAACGATTCTGAGACATTTTTCTGTCAAGGGTCTGGGCCAAGTCCTGATTCCGACCCTGAATAAATGGATGCTCTAACGTGGGAAGCAACAGAAGGATGAGTGATCTGTAAATTAGCCTTCCAGACTGGGACAGGTGTCCCCCAGTAGTCTTAGCTCTCAAGGTCTTTTCCCATTTGACACAAAACTTGAGACCATATCAAACTTTCTCCTTTGGACTTCAAGTGTGCTGATACCACCTGACTCCCTTAGCCAGTGCCTGGACTGACTTCGCCTCTCACCAGTCCTGCCTTTAGCCAGACTGGCCCTGGATTCCAAGCCACTTCTGCCCTGGGCCTGTCCACTGCATGCTTGCTGGTCGGCGTTCCACCACAGGGGAATGGCAGCACTGCTCAAGGCATCCTCCATGAACACCGGTTGAATGAACAACTAGCGGATAACAAAGTGGAAACATTTCTGTTTGTGTTTGCCAGAAGAAGGAACACGTAGGTGGTATCTAGCTTATAGTTCTAAAGTAAGGTGACCAGACATCCCGCTTCTGAATGATTTGCCTGGGTCCTGCAGTGTTTTAAAACTAAAATAAACATATGACAATACCATTTTTGTGTTCTATGAAATTTTTTGTTGCTCCATATAGGCCAAATTTTTACTCAAGAGTCCCCCCACTCCTCCAGTTAATGGTGTTCCGCTTACAGTCTGGTCACTTTCTTCTAAAGGCAAGACTACCTTGTGCTCTCGCCTTGTTCTAGGTTGCTGACCCTCTAACCTCGTGATTAGTGTCAGCATCTCCTCCAAAGGAAACGAGGATCATCTCAGAACAGGAGACGTCTTTCTCCCCTGTGGGATATGTAAGGAGTGGGTAGGCGAATGAATGAATGAATCTAGTCCTACTACAAAGACTGGTGGGAAAAAAAACACGACTGATTGAGCCCTTTCTTTGGACAGGGATCTCTGCTCAAGACAGACCCGGTCTATGATGGCAGGGAGCTCGCACTTTAAAGGAGGATACAGTCAATGATTGAGCACACACAAATGAGATCACATCAGATAGCGGAGGCTGTAGACCCCAACTACATACAACTATGCAGGTTTCTTTGCCATTTTGTTTTTGTTCTTAGAAAGAAAGTGCTCAGTCTCCTTTGGCGGGGGTGTGGGGGGCATATCTGTGTAAAAGATCGCTACAGAGGGAAGGCGTCTAGACGGCCAGGACTGATGTAAATTACTAAACTGTAGTGCTCCAGTCCTCCAAAATGAGACAAGCAGCCGTGTCGCTGAAGTGCTTTAGCTTGGCCTGCAATTTACTAATCAGAGGCTGGAGGTGACATGCCACAAAACTCCACACGCTTGTAACTGGTAGGTTTACAGCAGGTTCAGCAGTGAATCTGTGCCCTATAATTGGAAGTTTAAAGGCACAAATCTCAGGTCATTTAAATAAAAAGCTCAATATACTCCTTTCACCTTCCCTCTGCCTCCCCTTCTAAAAATGGAAGGGAAATCTCTGCCAGAAATGAGATGATGGAGGGCTGGGACTCTCAGAGAAGAGGGACACGGAAGAAGAAGAAGCCCCCCACCCCTCTAGGCCATGCTGTCCTGCGTTCAGATGACAGCTGCGCGTCCTCTGGAGGAGTGGATGTGAGATAGTCTCCCCTGAAAGCGTGATGAACGTATTTTGGAAATACCACTCTACTGTCTAAATGATAAAAGGAAAACAAACTTAATTAGGCTGGACCAAATTTCACCCTTTGATACACATAGATAGCTCCTGTGGAGATAATTATACAAAACCAATGGTTGGATCTCAGAATGATGTGTGTTTTTCCAAGGGCAGAAATGGATCTTTAGCAAATATACAAGTGTTCTGTTTTCAGAGAGAGAGAGAGAGAGGTTTTGTGAGAATCTCTCTGCTACCTATGGATGGAGGATTTTTTTTCACCTTTATCTTTATTATTATTATTATATCATTTTATTAGGGGCTCTTACAGCTCTTATAACAATCCATACATCAATTGTATCAAGCATATTTAAGCATATTTGTAAATATGTTGACATCATTATTTTCTAAATATTTAATTTCTATTTGAGACCTTGATATCAGCTCCTCTTTCTTCCTATTCTTGTGACCCCTTGATAAATTATAAATTGTTATTATTTTCATATGTGGCATCAACCACTGTCTCCCTTGCCCCATGATTTCTGTTGTTTGTCCCCCTTGAGGGTGGTGTGGTTTTATACTGATCATTAGGATCGGTTCCCCCTTTCTCCCTTCCACTCCTCTCCTCACCTTCCTCTACCCTTTTGGCATTGCTACTCCCATTCCTGTTCCTAGATTCCGGGTGTTGTGAGCGCTTATCTCTTATCTGTTCCTGTGTACAAGCTCTGGTCTATCCCACAATGAAAGGCAGGACTGGGGTCATGAAAGTGGGTGTGGGGGGGTGGAGGTTGAGGAAACCTCAAGGAACTAGAGGAATATTGTGTGTCTCATCAGTGCTATACTGCACCCTGGTTGGCTCATCCTTTCCTTGGGTCCTTCTGTGAGGGGATGTTCCATTGTCTACATATGGGTTTGGGGTCTCTGCTCTGACCTCCCTCCTTGTTCTCAACAATTTGGTTGTGTGTGTGTGTGTGTGTGTGTGTGTGTGTGTTTGCTTGGGTCTTCTGATGCCTGTTACCCGATCCCATCAGCACCATTGTAAAGGCTGGTGTGTTTCATCCAGGTGGTCTTGTGGACAGGGAGATTTGAGAAATGAATGACTAAGTAGAAATCATGGAGGGCTAAGGTGAGTACCATCCTTTGTATTAAGTGTTCTCTCTACTTATGGCTTTCAGACAAGCTTATGTTGTAGGGGTGTGTGTGCGCAGAAGTCTCAGGGAGGGGTCAATGGCTAAGTATTTGGAGGTTCAAGTTCACCTAGAGCAGCGGTTCTCAACTTGTGGGTTGAAACCCCTTTGGGTGTCA
This sequence comes from Nesogale talazaci, assembly GCA_004026705.1. NCBI lineage: Eukaryota > Metazoa > Chordata > Mammalia > Afrosoricida > Tenrecidae > Nesogale > Nesogale talazaci. The sequence continues at coordinate 24,891 of PVJH01016814.1, read as the reverse complement.
AACGATGCTTTCACAGGGGTCACCCGATTCATGACAGTAGCCAAATTACAGTTACGAAGTAGCAACAAAAATAATTTCATGGTTGGGGAATCACCACAACATGCGGAACTGTATTAAAGTGTTGAGGCAGGTTGAGAACCCCTGACCTAGATGGTCTCCTCAACCAGATGGGGTGCAGTTCCACTCTGAACCACATGAGGTCACCAGGAGTCAAAATCAACTGCAGAGGAACTGTTCTGTCCTTAACTGGTTTGTTGTCTTCCCCAGGTGCTGGTTCAGTCCTTTATGGTTAGCCGGGAGATTGTGGGAAGCCAGGAAATGAGGTGGAGAGGTGAGGGGGCTGCACATAAATGCAGCCACCACGAGCTCTTCGCCATGGCGTGGCTTGCTTTCACTGAGAGGAGGAGGAGGAACTCGTGGCTATCACATCACTTTGAACCCTATGTATCAGAGTGGACCTGGTTTCCAACGACTGCCTTTTGGCATGGAGACCACCGGGCCTTTCTTCTGAGACCCCTCTTCATGAGTTCCAATGCACAGCCTTCCTGATAGCAGTCATGCGCATTCACTGTTCCCCCTACAGCAAAGGAAGAAGCAGACTTATTTTTCACCCAGAACCACATTCCTCATGCTTAAAATTAAACAGCAGGATCTTAAGATGAAAAACATTGCAATTTGGGGGGGAGAAAGAGGAGGGGAGTGGGCACAGGGACCGTGGGGAGGAGGAATAAGCCCTTCCATTTACATTAACTCAAATTCTATAAAGTGATTTTAAAAAAGCAAGCAAACTACACATTTCATTCTAGGCATCCATAAAATTAGCGGGAATAAATTATTCCAAAGAGATTACTCCTCAGAAAAGAGCCATTATACCAGTTCCAGTCTTGCACCTAATGTTTCGATTAGATTTATCTCCCACATGCTATCAGGACACATTCATCCAAACAAGATACTGCCTAAGAAATTCAGTGATTATTTACTCCCCGTACACGCCTTCCTGCATTCCTTCCTAAAGCTGAACGATGGACAGGCAGGTACGTGTCAGTCCATCTCTGACCGTATAGTCATTTTGTGACAGGCGAGTCTCTTGAAGGTGCCTTGTCACAGGTTAGCTATTCATCGTCAGACAGGGTGTCTGCTTCCCCATGCACTTCCAGTTGGCAGAAGAGTGCCAGACGGGCATCTTGTCTGGTGACTGGATAACAGATTCATTCATAGAGCATCCAGTGGTACCAACATCCAGTCCTTCTCCGCAGGGGGTGGGGGGTGGGCGGGGAGAGGCATCTGGCAATTAGCGCCAGCCTGAAGAACTGCAAGGGCTGGCTGCCCATGTGCCAGGCCATGCATGAGAGGCTGGCTGTTGTGAATTCACACCCTGTCTGGTGCACAAGGCATTGCAGCAGGGAAGCTTCGGAATGAAAAAAGATGGGGGTGGGAGGCTTTCTTGAGTTCTGCCACCATCCCTTTGTGGTGCAAACAAAGCCATCTTTGTGTTTCTCCGTTGGGACCCGGCTTCAGTCTGCAGATCTCTCAGCATCGCTCTTTCTCAGGACTTGACATTATTAGTGATGGTCTGGGTGTTGTTCTGGGTAGACTAGAGAAACAAATTCATAAGCACGCATATGTATATAAGGGAGAGGTTTATATACAAGAACAACTGAACACTGAGGAAAAACAGCACAGCCCAATTCAGTCCAAGGTTATAAGTCCAATGTCAGCCCTTATGTCCTATACCAGTCTGTAAAGTCTTGGTCAGACTCCCCAAACACATGCAATGATGCCAAATGCAAGATGATCACAAGACAGATGGGAAGAATGCCTTTGGACCCAGTGGCATTGTAAACATCTCAGTGCTGGCCAGGGGTCTCCAAGGGGGCTCTCTAGCTTCAGAGGTCTGGTTCCTTCAGGATAGGTTCATGTGGGTTCTCCTCCAGGGTGTCTCATAGGGAGTCAGCTTTGTGTCTTGTCAGAAGAGCAGTTGCAAGAGAATGTTGTCAGTAGAAAGTCTCCAAGGAGGTGAACCAAGAGAGATAGTGTCTCCGTCTCAAGAAGGAATGACCGCATTTCCCAGACTTCTCAGGAGAAGGCCATGCCCACACAGAAGTCTCATTGGCCAACTTCAGATTGACAGGCTAGACTCCACTCATACACTCTTAATCCTCAAATTGACACCAGATTAGGTGACTGCCACAGTCAGGGTGGACAACACATTCAGGAACTTGAAATAGAGCTGGTTTTCTGAAGAAGGGAAAAAGAAGCTACTGTCACCGTGGCTGTTCTAAACAGTGGCAAATAGTGCATGTGTGTCACGGTATTTTAAATTATATCTCTGTTTGCTGATGCTGGAGGGCATCGGGTGCAATTTTAAAATCTAATAAATGAACAAATGAATTAGCACTAGGGAAAGGGTGCACATTCATCAAAGCCAGCCTTCTGGACTTTAGGTCCTTAATTTCATGGACCTTCTCCACTCTGCTTCTTTCTTTCTACGCTTGCTGAACAACTCAGATACTTCACTGCCATCAAGGCAATTCCGACTCATTGCCATCCTCCAGGAAAAGGCAGAACTGCTCAATGCCAAACTGCAGTGCCACCAGGGCCCCCAACTCCTGCTTCATTTCTGGGTTTGCAGTGCTGCCTGGAGAGCCCTGGAGATGCAACAGTCAGCCCTCAGCTGCTACCTTTAAGGTGGGTGGTTTGAAACGACTTAGTGGTTTTGTGGGGGCAGGAACTGCTCATCTACCCGCTTTTGTCAAGATGATAGCCAAGAAAAAGCAAAAGATTATAGCCAAGAAAACCTGCCCTGCAGATCGCTGAGTTGGAAGTCAAGGTGACAGCCTCAACAAAACACTGGCCTTACCCATAAAGGGAGGAGAATATGACTCCCTGGGCACTAAGGTTTCAGGTGTTTCAGTTTCTTCTGTCCCTTTAGCACAGGTAAAGCAAGGACTGAGGTGGACCAAGGAAGCTGTTGACCCTCCTTGGCTTAGTTTGCTCAGCCCATAGCAGGCAAGGCGACACATCAGAAAAGCTCATGGTCGCCAAACCCATGTGGACTCACCCCAACCCCACAGGACCAAGCAGAGTGGCCCCTGTGGGTTTTAAGACTCTAAATCTTTATAGGAGTAGAACACAATAGACTGAGATCACCAGACTCTAAAAACTGAGGGCTGATTTTTTTTTTCCTGGAAGACTTACCTAAGAAAAATGCTCCACTGTTTTATTAAGAGAAATGCGTGTGTTTCCTCCTACTTCTGCCTTGGTACACTTTCTTGTTGCTACCTTGGCAAATAATTTCAATTAAAGTGTAATCAGGTGGAGAAGGAGGAAAAGGTGGAAGTGGAGAAAGAGAAGAAAAAGACGAAGAAGAAGAGGGAGAAGGAGGAGCAGGGAAACCCTGCAGCGTGGAACAATGGCATGGACTTTTTTCTTCACCTCCACCCTTTCTGTGATTTACAATGACAGTTAATATTGGAATAAACACTCAAACATGAGCGATGGCGCTTCTTTTAGAAATGGTTTGGCATGACTATATTTGTGCAACTGAATGCATTTGTTTTAAAGAATGGCAGAATAGTAGAGTTACCTCAGAAACCCCCTCGAAATTCAAAATACCCATTATCTGGGGCAAGCACTTGTTCTCGGAATCTGGGAGCAAAAGATAGAGGCCTGTTCGGAAACTAAGAAAGCCTCTCTTGAAATATCAGCTTGGTAGATAAAGGGCTGGCTTGGTGGAAGTACTAATAATAACCATGATGATAGCATCTCATTGAGAAACAAATTGAGCCACAATTCATCCCCCTGCTTCCCCACAGTGCCAGTGGCCAGCCGCACTACAGTCACCGCATTTGCACTGCTCCTGGATGCCTCGTTTCCTTGGGCCTCTTAATTTAAGCTTCTGAAGGCAACACACTCGGAGGACCATTGACTTAGGTTTTCTTTCCAGGGTCCACTGGCTGACCTCTCGTTCCTTTACTTAGACCATCCATTTGAAGACTCACTGGCACTTTAAAAGTACATTCCATTTGGGTGCACCATCTGCTGGGCTCCCTCTTGAGGTGGTTGAAGGTAGTGTCTGAGGGTGGAGGAGGAGCAGGTGCTGTAGGCCTTCTACTGCCTTGACTGGCTGAGTCAGCAAATTCTGGGCTGCTTTGGGCTCTGACTGGAAGCCCTGGTGGCTGTGGTTCAAAAGGCCAGCAGTTCAAAACCACTAGCTACTCCACTGGAGAAAGATGGGGCTTTCTACTCCTGTGACCAGTTAGGGTCTCAGAACCTCACAGAGGAAGTTCTGGTCAGAATCAACTAGTACGTCAAGATTGAAGAACTCAAAAGCAAACTCACTGCCCTGATTCTGACTCATACCCACAGGGTAGAACTGCCCTGGTGTGTTGGTGAGACTTTAACTCTTTATGGGGTCAGAAAGTCTCCTCTTTCTCCAGCAGAGTGGCTGGTGGTTTTGAACTGCTGACCTGGGGGTTAGCAGTCCAATGTGCAACCACTCCAGCACCGGGACTCTTTATACATCAGAGTAATACCTAATGAATGAATCAATAACTCATCTTGCTGTTTGTTGTGGTTGTTGTGAGGCAGTTTGGACCCCTGCAGACCAAGTTTCTCGATAGAACAAGACCCTCTTGGCCATGGGCCATCTTCTCAACTGTCGCTGTGCATCAGAGGACTGTTGCAGTCATTGTGCCAATGCAGCCTGTGGAGGATCTGCTGCTTTTTTACAGGTCTGTGGTAGTTACATAATTTCTTGTCAATTTGAGACTTAAGAGTGAAGGGGTGGCGTTTAGCCTGTCAATTAGGTCACTGTTTGATGACCTTATTTGGAGGCAGTAAGGACATAAATAGCTTGCCTGAGGCGGGACACACACTCACTCCTTGTGACACTCTGTACTGACAAGACACATGGAGCCACACTCATGACAGCCAGAGCCCTGGAGCCTGAGGAGCCACGTGGAGGCCCAGGCCAGTACTGAGATACCTATATTACCACTGGATCCATAAGACTTTCCACTCACTGGTCTGTGATCTTCTTGCACTTGGCGTCATAGCATGTGTTTTGCCAGTCTGAAGAGGACTTTATAGATTGGTAACAGACATATGGGCTAATATCAGACTAATGGACTTCATCTGGACTGAGCTTGGATGTTTTCTCAATATTCAATTGCTCTTGTTTATAAAACTCTTTCTCATCTACCTATGAATGTCTATGTATTTATTTCTCTAGTCTACCCAGACTAACACAATGATGCTCTCCTTTCCTGAGCAGGATGTCCTTTTACAGGGACTGGCCTTCCTGTTAATGTGTGCAGAGTCCGTGAGATGAAGGCTCACCATCTTTCCTTCTAACAAGCATTCTGGCTGTGTTTCTTCCACACGAGTGTGTTTGTTTTCCTGGCAGTTCATGGTACTTCTAATACTCTTCACTAACACCACACTTCAAAGGCACCGATTCTTCTTTGAGTGTCCGTTGTCATCCCCCAGCTTTCTCGTGCCATGCGGCTGCTGAAAACACCCCAACCTGGGCCAGGATCACCTTTTTCTCAAAGGACATCGTTGCTTTTCAACACTTTAAGGAGATCTGCAGCAGATCTGTCCAATGCGATATGTGTCAAATGTCTGGACTGCACCTTCTGCAGGTGTTGTTTACGGATCCAAATAAAATGAAACCCTTGACAACTTATTTTCTCTGCTTATCATGAAGGTGAGTATTGGTCCAGTTGTGAGCAATTTTGTTTTCTTCATGGTGACGAACATCTTCATAATAACTGAGTGCAGAAGGAGGTTTAACATCCTCTGATTCCTGTTCATTATGTTATAGAATTATTCTTCTGAGAAATGTCAGATGAAGTAGGCACACACCCTATGGTTCCCGAGGTAAAATGAACTCTTATATCAATAAACTTGACAGCTATATATCCAGAGAAAAGCACAGGCAAGCCACAATGTCGTGCATCTTTGTTCTTAACTCGGAATTCATATTAGGTGGGAACTGTGCGTGGCTCAGTAAAGTTCAAGTGCTGAGTCTTTCTCCTCCTGACCTGTGGCACTGTGAGCCAGAAGGGGTCTAGCTGGAAGCTCGCCGCTCTTGTTCAGGGAGTGAGGGGATGGTGAGCAAGAGTCCTGACCTGCCTTGACCTGGGTGTTGCTCTCACTCTGCGCCTGCATCCACAGCACCTGCTATTCTCTGCTCCAGCGCTCTCCGCTGACACTCTCTCCTTCACTGCCTTCCTTCCCCACCCTCCCAGCTCCTAGCTCTCTCTGGTTTTGTTTTCACTTCCTTCACACCGAAGAGCTCTGATGGCAGCAGAGGACAGGAGCTCAGTTGCTGAACAACAGGTTAGTAGTTCAAGCCCGCCAGCAGCTCATCTGGAGAGAGCTGTTTCAGTCTGCGTCCATAAAGATCATGACCTTGAAAAGCCTGAGGAGCAGTTCATCACTAGCTTGTGTGCTGGCTTTCCCTCAAAGTGTAGCCTCTTCCTGTTGAGTGACAGAGCTCACGGGTTTTGCTCTCTAAAGGGGGATAGAATAACTTCTGAACACTAAAGGAAACCAAAAAAAACCCCAACTCACTGCCACCGAGTCTATGCCGACTCATATTGGCCCTCTCCCCCCCCCCCCACTCCCTGGTGGGTTTCTAAGACCATGATTGTTTACTGGAGGAGAAAGTCCACGCTTTCCAGGGCCTATGGAGTTGCTGGTGCTTTTGAACTGCTGACCGTACAGATGGCAGGCCAGGCATGGCCACTACCACGTCTTCTGCACAGGACTTTGTTCAAAGCTCTTGTAAGGAGTCCTGTCGCCTTAGCAGTTCCATACTGGGCCGCAGCCCACTGTTCAGCAGTTCGAAACCATCCAGCACTCTGAGAGAGAAACTTGGGGCTTTCGACTCCCATGAAAATCACTTACAGGCCTGAGAACTCACAGGAGGGACAGTTCTACCCTGCCCTATGGGGTTATGGAGAGCCGGCATCAGCTCCATGGCAGTAAGTGCACTTGGCCATGTGGCTGCTCTATGCCGTAGAGTCTGTTCCTCCCCGTATGGACCTGCACCACTGCCCAGTCCTGTACCATCCTTGCAAGGCCTGCCATGTCTGAACCCGCTGTGTCCATCCATCTTGTGGAGCCTCTTCCCCTTTCCCTGGACTCTCTGCTGGTTCTTAATAGATAGGATATCAGAGGAATCTGAAAAACCTTCTCAACAACCACCCCTGGTTTGTGACGTTATTGCTCTGTGGCATAATCCTACTTTGCAGGTCAGAAGTGAACACCACCCTTATCTTCTCCCTCTGCTACCCCTACAAGAAATTCTAATCCCCACTCTAAGAAGATGGACAACTTGGACCCATTTTCACCAAAGAAAACAGAAAAAGCTATCTATGCCATTGTCAAAATGTCACCTCTGATGCACTAATGTCAACGGGCTTAGTGACACATGCCCAAGAGGAAACCAGCTGAGTGATGAGAAGAGTAACTTGGTGGAGTTCCCAGAGGACGCCTCAGCTCACTAAACCCTCTGGAGAAGAGAGGAGGGCCATCAGGGGAAGGGTCTCAAAGGGATTTTCAAAAATTCAGCTCACTTCATGGCATCTGTTTAGACTCATTGTAAGTCTTCAAGACAGTGGGACTGCCCCTGTGAGTTTCCGGGAGTGCAACTCTTGTGGACGGGGTATAGACCGGGTTGACTAGAGAAGCAAATTCATAGACACATGTGTCTAAGAAAGAGTTTTATATACAAGAACAATTGTATATTGAGAAAACATCCCAGTCCAGTCTGGATCAAATCCGTAAGTCTGATATCAGCCCATGTGCCTAATATCAGTATATAAATTCCTCTTCAGACTTAGGCAGCACATGCAGAGAGATCACAAGCCAGTGATTGGAAAGTGTTGTGGATCCAGTGGCTGTAGAAGCATCTCAGTGCTGCTGTGGATCTCTATGTGACTCCTCCAACTCCAGGGCTCTGACTATATCAGCATAGCAGCGCCAGGTGGCATGCCAATTGGAATGTCTCACAGGAAGTGAGGGTGTGGAGCTGTTTATGCCCTTAGCATCTCCAAATGAGGTCATTGAGCTGGGACCTGATTGACAGGCTAGGCTCCACCCCTTCGTGAGTTGACAGGAGATTATGTAACTGCCACAGCGTGGCTGGTAGTTTTGAATGGCTGACCTTGCCCTTAGCAGCCCAAGGTATAGCCTGTGCACCACCAGGGCTCCTTAAAAGGGTCAAATTTTTAAGGACTGGGCTGAGTTCCACTGTGTCCTTGATCCATCCAACAATCTCCACAATTTGACCTGCATGTTCTTAGGACATTTAGTCTTGGACGGAGCTTGTCATTCTTTCAGAGGTCCTTACCTAGTTACTTCTGTTATTCATTCCAGAGTTTGTTGCTGTGTTTTTAAAAATAATGTATTTTTAGTAGACATTTCTTTTTTCAGAGCAGTTTTAAAGTCACAGAAAAATCACGCAGAAAATACAGATTTGCCATACACTGCCTCTCCTCTTTAGAGTTTCCCTCAGAGCAGTGGTTCTTCACCTTCCTAATGCCATGAGCCTTTAATGCAGTTCCTCATATTGTGGTGAAACCCCAAACATAAAATTGTTTTTTTTGCTACTTCATAACTATAATTTTTCTACTTTTATAAATTAGGTGACCCTTATGAAAGCTTAATTTGATCCTCAAAGGGGTCGTGACCCACAGGTTGAGAAGGGTTGCCTGAGAGTGAGCATCTTGCATTCATACAGTACATGCAGTACATGTGCTTCGACTGAGATATTGTTTTGGAATATAGTCTAAACAGGTCTAGCTCGAAATCATTGTGGGCTTTTCCCATATCATTTCAGTCAAGTAAATGTCAGAATAAGGGACACACAGTAGTATGTTCAAGGAGCTCTGGTGGTGCGGGGGTTAAGTATTTGGCTGCTTACTGCAAGGTCAGAGGTTGGAACCCACTAACAGCTTCAAAGTAGAATAATGAGGTTGTCTGTTCCCATAAAGATTTAATGCTAACTTGCTGGTGAGCTTGTAAATATTGTGGAAAGTGATATATGCTACCTGAAACACCTCAGAATGACAATCCCATATCATTCAGCAATAGCTTTGTTGGACTTGTAGCCCCCAAAAGGTAAAAGACAGAACAAACAGACCCCTGCTCTCCATGTTCCTTGCACCACAGTCCACAATAGCAAGAAACTGGAACACCCCAAACGCCATCAGTGGAAGAATGAGTCAAGAAGCTCTGGCACATGAACACAATGGAGCTCTGTGCCTCCATAAAAAACAGTGATAAAACAAAGAAGCTCCGCATGATGTAGATGCACTAGGAAACCCTCATGGGAACTGAAATCAGTCAATCACAAAAGGACAGTTGTCATATGAGACCATTACTGTAAGGATAAACATTAGGACAAAGGCAGGCATCTGCTCTCAGGCTGCTTAGTCTTCTAATCCAATCTCCCAAGCAAAGAGGTGGTACGCCAGCATACTGCTTCTGAACCATGTGCTGCTGTTGCTCAGTGCCACGAGTCTGTTCTGACACAAAGCAGCGCCATGCACAGAACAAAACACTGCTCGGTCCATAGCCACCTTTACGATGGTTCCTGTGCCCGAGCACATTGTGACAGCCACAGCGTCAATCCATCTCCATGAGGCTCTTCCTCTTTTTGCTGCTGCTCTATTTTCCCAAATATGACCAAAGTCTGTCAGATGACATCTCGACATCCTTGTCTTTAAGGAGCACTCTGGCAGTACTTCCAAGACAGAATCAGTATATCACACCCTAATCGGTACATCTTTTTTTGGCGTGGGGGCATCACTACCCTCTGGTGGGAGTAGGAGGCCCAGTCTTGCTGCTGCTGGATTTAAACTGCCAACCCAGTGGGCCGCAGTCCTGCACGCAACCACTGCGCCACCGGGGCTCAGCCATGGTACATCTTAAAAACCACTTCATCCACAAAGGCCTCACCTCATCCAGGGTCAGTTTTACATAATGTGGGGGTGGGGGAAAGACTGATCAGTTCCTCCCTTTGTTCCAGTCTCCCCAAATCAACAGACCCTCTACAAGCGTGCTCAGTGGACCTTCATGGACATTCAGATACAGAGTGTGAGTGAGCGCTGTCTCAGAGGAGGTGAATGGTAGGTAAACCAACTCAACACTGGGGAAGACATTTAACTTTTTAAAAAGTCCGTGGGTCTATTACTTCAATAGACCCATGAATGGGAGAGTATGTTCTACATTATATTCCTAATCAGGTGCTTTTGACAGAGTTTCTTTCCCAGAGAAATTCAGACCGTGTGCTATAAACAACCTGGACATTAGACATTTTCCTTTCTAGGCACACAGCATCCTTCAAAGTCCACATGAGAAGGATATAATTTAGAAATGCCACTAAGCACATTGGACTTTAAATAAATCTGTAGCTGATAAAAGGAGCTGAATGCTCTTGAACTTAAGACTGAAATGCCCTAGTGTGAGAACAAGCAGATGATTGATATCCCAAGGTTATGGATTTGGATGCCATCATTATTTGGTTCAAGTCATTTACTTTAAGTGGACCCAATAATTGACAACTTAAGACCATCATATATTTGCTATTATCATAGTCTCTTGCAGGCTTCATTGTTTGTCTAAGTAGAATCTACTCAATTGAGTGTTTAATCTATGCAAGACAATAATCCATGTATCTTAGTCCAAATGATTGCCTTATCCAGGCATACTGTAGTCTTTTAAGCAGTATTTTAAATTCGTTAGCACTGGCTAAATAAATGACACTATCAATAGATTTACCATATGCCCTATAGAGATGATGGATCATATTTCCCAATGAAATGATAATAATATCTCTAAAGTATACCAGAGACATAAATAAATTACAAATATAAGAATGGATTTTGAGTTAGCACCAAGTTGCCATCCCTAATCTAAGAATACTTAGTTATGATGTGGCTGTACTCCACATTTGCTCTCAGGAGCAGCCCACTGAAGGTATGGGTAGTATAACAAAGTGAAGAAATCAGATGGAGCCCAATGACTAGAAAATAGCATCGGGGATCCTAAAGGCTTGACTTAACACAAGCAGCCATCTCAGTGAGATGATAGCTAAATTCACACAGAAGAAGTGCACCAGCTTGTGTTCTTAAGAATTATTAATAATAAAATCCCAGACTGAAGGAGGGAATGGTATCAGAGCTTAAATTCTGAGCATTTGATTTATAGAAGGCAAATGAGATGAGGGTGGTTATCCAACATCCAGTGGCAGGATTCCCATGTGGATTAAGTGATGTGAATAATCTTGTTATCAGATAGAGTACTTTGAAAAGTGGATTAAGGTTGACATAATTAGGTGAAAATTTAAGATATTACCATTTGTTCTCCCTTTAGACTTACTTTAAATTTGTTCTAGTTTTTATTATCTTCTACTTTCTTTTGGATTGAGATATCTTTATGTGTTTTATTTTGTAACTGCTGTTGGGGTGTGGGTATGTATTTCTTTATATGAAATCCTGGTTAGGTAAATTTGCAGAGAGAGTGTAACTGAATTAATAGTTTCTTAGGGTTATGACACGAGACAGGGGGATGGGGTGCTAGGAATGAAGAAAAGGTTGAAAAATTGTGATAATTGCACAACCCATTTAATAGGTTTGAACCATTGAAATATGTGGCATTAGAATTATTTTGTCAACAAAACTGTAAAACCTAAAATCCACAGCCTCGGAAATCCTGTAATTAAAAAAAATCATTTTATTGGGGGCTTGTACAACTCTTACCACAATCCATCCACCCATCCATTGTATCATGCACAGATGTGATCCTATGATTTTGCTCTGTCTTGTAGGGGCACTGGGAGCTGGAACCCACTTACTGGCATTGGGTTTTGGTTGGGTTTTTGGACAGTCTATTACATGTGCAAGGGAATTAGAAAAAGTTTGAATTATTATGAGAATTACAAAACTGTCACATGCTGTTTGAGAAAGGCTGTCGATAGACTCATTCAACATGGAATGAGGAATGAATTAAATCCTTGATTTATAAGAAGTGAAATTCACAGTGCATTAAAACAAAGCTCAGAACAAGGAGGTCTGCTTGGGATTTGTAGTTCCTGGGTGGAGCAGACCGTGAATGTTCTTGCTGCTGTCCTAAAGGTTGGAGGTGTGAATCCACCGCCGGGTACCTGGGGAGAAAGGCCTGGTGACCTGCACTAGGTTGGCTTTGTGCTTCACAGTTCTGTGGGTTTTGACCAATCATAATGTCAAGTGTGCACCATTAGTCTTATAAAGAATCCTTTCACTGGCCTGAAAATGTTCCTGTGCTCCCGCTGTTCATCCTTCCTGGTGTTCCCGGAACTTCAAGCCACCATTGATTGTTTGATGGCTTGCATAGTTTTGCCTTTTCTAGATTGTCATTTGGAGTCATGCAGTTACAATCATGCAGCCTGTAGCCTTATTACAGGGACCTCTTTCACTTAGAAAGACACACTGACGAGCATTTGAACGTCATGAGGTGGCGTTTGATGGTGGCACGATGCGCCGTGCAGATGGAGGTGCTGCAGTTGGTTTATCCACAAAGCTGAAGAGCATCATGATTGCCTCTTTTCAGGATGCAACCCGGTGGTCCTAGAGGCTTTTTAGAAATGTCTTAAAATGTTCTCACTTTCACAATGAAGCCTGGAGGTCACTGGTATGGAGATCTTTTGTGGTGCTTTGGCAGTTCTGGCTGCACATTAGAATCATGTGGAGAGCTTTTAGAAATATTATCTTAAGAGCATATGATTGCTTAAGCCCTGGTTTCTGGGACAGCTTTGGTCAAGCACTGAATTCTGTCTTGTGGCTCCCAGTAGTTTCAATTGAGGCTATGCTATGACTTCTGACCCTGGTGTTGGCATTGGACTGTGTTTGAGTGATTTTCTTCAACACGTGGGGCTCATCATTTTCTCCTTTCGTCTGCCCTTGACATTGCATCATTGACACTAACTGACTCTTGTGGGCCGGGCAGCGAGGCTGCTGGAAGGACACCCTCCCAGTGTCTCAGTCGCCAGGGGGCTGGTGCGTCAGCAAGTTTCACCCTGTGGATCTAGAAGTGGTGTCAGGGGGAGGCTTCCCACCACAGACCATTCTCTTGAGGAGAAATTTGAGCCATCTAAGGAAGATCTCTGCGATCTCTATGGTATCTGGCAAACTAAAGCATATATTTTCATAGTCTTCCCCATCAGGGAGGGGCACAAGTAAGACTAAGATTGTTAATCTAGCTTCACAGAGCTTTGTTAGTAACCACAGGAGCCCTGTGGCATAGCGGCTACACATTGGGCTTGTTCACTGCAAGGTCAGCAATTCAAAACCAGCACCCACTCCTCAGGAGAAGAAGAGTCTTTCTGCTGTAGTAAAGGGCTGGTCTCAGAAACTCACAGGGCCAGTTGTACCTGCTCCTGTAAGGTTGCTATGAGTTGAAGTTGATTTGATGCAATGAGTTTTTTTTTATTATTATAGCAAATAACTTTTTTCTTTTTAAAATACTTTTATTGGGGGCTCTTACAAACATTCATCCATTGTGGGAAGCACATTTGCACATATGCTACCATCATCATTTTCAAAGCATTCAATTCCCTCTTGAGTCGCTGATATTTACCTTTCCCCATTTCTTTCCCCTCCCTCTTCTCTCTCCCTCCCATCTTCCATCATGAACCCTTGATAAGTTCAAGATTCTTCTTTTCATATCTTACATTGTCTTCCGTTGCCTCTCACCCACTTTTCTGTTGTTTGACCCCCAAGAGGGCAATATAGGTTGATACTTGTTATCAATTAATTCTCCTTTCCTTCCCCCACTATCCCTTAATCTTCTTGGTATCCTCCTTGTTGGCATGAGGGGTTCATCTAGCCTGGATTCCCTGGGTGTGGGCTCTTAATCTGTAGTAGTGTGCATGTTCTGGTCTAATCCTATTTGTAAGGCAGAATTGAGGTCATGCTAGTGGGGGGAAGGAAGCATCAAAGAACTAGCAGAAAGTTGTGTGTTTCATCAGAGCTATACTACACCCTGACTGGCTCATCTCTTCCCCATGACCCCTCTGTAGGGGGAATGTTCAATTGTCTACAGATTGGGTCTCCTCTCCATGCTCCCCTCCCCCAATCACTTTGGGTATGATTTTGTTCTGGGTCTTAGATGCCTGGTACCTGATTCTGTTGACACCTCATGATCACACAGGCTGGTGTGCTTCTTCCATGTTTTGGAAGAAGCTTGTTTTTTCTTTCTTGTTGTTTCTCAACTAGATGGCTGCTTGTTTATCTTCAAGTCTTTAAGACCCCAGATGCTATCTTTTGATAGCTGGGCACCATCAACTTTCTTCACCTCATTTCTTTATGCACCTATTTTGTCTTCAGCGATCGTCTGAGATAGGTGAGCACCACAGAATGCCAAATTATTAGAACAAAGTGTTCTTGGAAGATTCCTTCAAAGTCATAAGCCAGATTCACTTGGGCTCACTTGCTTGGTATACTCTGTGCGAATGCAAAGACCTCTGGGATGTAGGATTTCTTACTAAAGGGTACTTGAGAGTGAGTTTAAGTCATGCTTGACAGCAAGGACCAGGATGGCTAAAAGAGGAAATGTGGATTTTCTAAGGCACTGACTTCTTCGTGATTTCTTCTTTTATATACTGGTTCATTTATTTAGGGATTGGATAGACTCTATGAGTGCCTGGCACATAGAAGGCATACCTCAAGTATGTGTGAAATTTATGAGCAAATTAAAATAAAATTTGTGGGACTTCTCCTGACCAGGTCTTTATTTCATGCTGTCTTGTCTGCCCACTGCTGAACTGAATGTGGTTCACATGATGATGTTTTCTCTTTCTCTTGGCTACAGGAGAAAGATGAAGCTGTCTGCCTTTGTAAAGATTTACGGTCTCAGCCACCCTGAGGAGCAGTTCGCCTCAGTGCCACGGTCAGGAGGAGTTGGAATCCACTTGATGGCAGTGGTGGGGATTGAGGGCTTTCTGGAATGGACATCATTTCTGTCTCCTGTACATTATCATTATCCTTGATCACATGACCCTTGAGCCTCTAACTAGTCAGGCATAGCATGCACGTTTCTAAATCCTTGCCCAATGCTTTTCATCTCGTAGGGGAACTTAGCTTTCATTGCAGTATTGTTCACAAATGAATTGTACTGTTTGCTCCTCAGCTCTGGTCATTTTCTGTGGCAGTTACCAAGTTGTGTCAATTTCAGTACTGGGAGTGTAGGGGTGGAGTCTAGCCTGTCAATGAGGCCTCTGTGTGGGCATGGCTTCTTCCTGAGAATTCTGGGAATTATTGCGGGATTTCCAAATTGGAGGAGAGAGACTTGGCTCAGTCTTTTGGATTCGGTCTACCGATAAGACAAGATGGTGGTATGCTGATAGATCCTGACTCCTGAAAGCTGGAGGAGCTGGAAGAGAAGCCACATGGGCTTGCCCTGATGGAACCAGACCTCTGGGGCCTAAGAAGCCACTGAAAGACCTGTGCCAGCACTGAGATGCTTCTACTGTCAATGGATCCTGCTGATGGACACTGAGCCCTGGAAATGAGGAGCCATGGGGAAGACCCTGCCAGTGCTGGGATGCTTCTACTGCCACTGGATACACAAGAGTCTGCATCTACTGGCCTGTAGTTGTACTGGTGTCATTACACGTGCTTCGTGAGTCAGAAAGAGACTTGATAGACTGGTATCAGACATATGAGCAAATATCAGACTTATGACCTTGGACTGGACTGGGTTGAGATGCTTTCTCAAGGTTCCATTCCTCTTGTATATAAATCTTTCCCTTATATCCATATGGATGTTTATGAATTTGTTTCTCTAGTCTACCCGGACTAACACACTTTCATTTTGTTTTCTTCTTTTTCTTTCTTTCAAGTTTCTGTTCTTCCTCGGTTCCCCTTCCAGTTGGGATTTCCTAATTCATATGTAGATCAGGGTTAAGAATGAAAGCTGATGAAAAACTCTTTTAGAATTAAGAGAAGCGTGTTCTGATTTGCCAAGGACATTTTTCTTATTATTCTAATTTTTGGCAAGCTTTTTCTGAGACGATGAAAGGGAACAAAACCAACCTCATTATTACTGAAGCACTTGGACGGCACAGTGAATTGAGCATGTGCATAGCAGACCAAGTGAGGACTGCACCCACCAGAGGCTTGGCAGGACCACAGATTTTGCCGTGGGCTCCCGCACAGCTGACAGCATCTCGAGCCTCAGAGGGCATCTACTCCGTCATGTAGCATTGCTCTGAGTCAGAGTTCGCTTGCTAATGACAAGAACAGCATTGGGTCAGCCGGGGCTCACATCTCTTTCTCCAGGATGCCCTGTTGTGAGTCTGGCACTCAGTAGGCCCTGGATTAAAGTTTCTTTAATGACGGGGAGGGAGAGGGAGAGGTTCTAAAATGCCAATTACTTCAGTACAGAGGTTGAAATGGAAAGGGAAAAAGACTCAATTGAAATGGGAAAGACGTTCCCAAGTTCTCTGTGGGTTCAGTTTCTCCTCCCTGCCTCTTCTCTATCAGCACTGACCATTGGATGGTGGCTGCATCTCATCTCCCATTTATTCATTGATATTGAATTCATTTTATCTTCCCATCCCTACTCCACCCTACCTCAGAAAACAAGTGTTGTTTGACTGTTGGATTATTTCGCGAATTTGCTTATCAATTTAATTTTCCAACTTCTTACTTCTTTCTCCTCTCCCAGGCTGGTTCCAGACTTCTGGAGGGTGAAGATAAATTACCCCTGTAAAATGACTGGTGAGCAGCGGTAAAGCTTCATGTAACAAAAATCTGAATGTGTGGAATTCAGTTTTCCAGAGCTGCGGGCTTTATGAAAAGAAAATGATGGCTCCAACCCACAGTGTAAAATCTGCTTCCTGCTCAACATGGTGACCAGGGCACGGGTGTCTCAGGCAGCTTTCTGACCAATTGTCCTTTCCACCTGCTTGGTTTCACGCATTAGTGAGAATTTCTGCTTCCCACGCCTGTTCATTTTAAAGCTCTTTCCGGCCTCTCAGCGTTTTTTGCATCAGATGGGTGTGATTATCATTAGCCTGAGCGCTCCTTCTCTGGTACTTTTCCTCAATCTCCTCCACTTTTGTGAGGTTCCAGAAAGGACTCTGCTTTCTCTGCAGGTATGAGTCGCTCTCTTACAGAGAACCTCCTTCTGCCTCCCTGGCTTCGGTGTTTCTGGATTTATTTCTTGGGTGGTCAGAATTTGTGACACGAGGAAAACGTCAACACTGGCAAGCTTCTCCCTAGCTCTTGCAACCTTTCCCTAGAACAAACCGTTGATTTCCATGCTGATAGAATATTATTTTTAATGGCAGCGCCCTCGACCCTGACTAGCTCTGTAGGAATGAAATTTTGTTTTATTTTACCTCATTTGGTGCTGAGGCTGGAAACCAATATATGTAGGTTTTCTATCTGAACTCTGCGCACACCAGCTTTCCTTCCCTGACTCATACTGACTGGTATTTACTTGGGTCTTCATAAAAGCCAGCATAACGCACGGCGGCAATTGGCCTCCAGATGAGCCCCTGCGCTTGCAGTTTCAATCAAAGGAGTTTGCAGCAGGCTTTGTGTCCTAGCACAACGTGGTAATGTCCTTATTGCTGAGAAGCCTGGGATTAGCCTATGGGCTGATGGTAGTTCCCCGTAAATAGATTGAAGCAATATATAGGGGGAAATAATCAGGAGAAAATTTGGAAAAATCACTTCAGGCTGGTGATTGTCCTTAAATAAAATTACAGATTTTAAAAAACCATATGGGTAGCTGCTTCTATTAGCGAGAATGGAGACAAAGCTGGTCACATCTTAGCCACATGTCTTTTTTCTAAATGCCCACCGACATTTGAGTTTCCCTCCCTGCCCTTCTGTCAACAACCTGGAAAGGGGAACTTGTTGTGGGTCGTCAAGGCTGTTCCAAGTCATGATGACCTTCTGCCCAGCAGAAGGAAACAACGCCCCACCCCCGTGCCCACCATCCTCACAGTGTCCTTGCCTTTGAGCTCACTGGTGCAGCCACCATGTCTAGTCATTCATTGAGAGCCTTCCTCCTTTTTGCTGCCCCTCTCCTTTGCCAAGCATGATTTTCCAAGGCTTGTTTTCTCCTGATAGCATGTCCAAAGTATGTGAGAGGAAGTATTGCCATCCTTGCCCTTAAGGGAAATTCTGGTCGTACTTCTTCTGAGACAGATTTGTTTGTTCTTTTGGCAGTCTGTGGTACTTTCAGTATTGGTTGCCAACACAGCAGTTCAAATGCATGCATTCTTTGGTCTTTCTTCTTCAGGGTCCAACTTTCACATGCAACTGGCGAGATGGTGGCCTCAGGCATCCCTTTGTCCCCAAAGCAACATCTTTGCATTCCAACACTGTTAAGAGGCCTTGTGCAGCAGATGCACCCCAAGTGAGGGGAAGGTAAAGGAGGTGAGAAGCAAGTCATGTAATACCACAGGCAGATTTTCTTCACCTCCAATGGGCGTGAATGAGAGTTTGGGTCTCCTTGAGGTAATATAAGGGAGCTCTCGTGGTGTCGTGGGTTACGTGGTGAGCCACAAGCCCAATGGTTTGAGCCAATCAGTCACTCCTCAGGAGAAAGATGAGGCTTTCTGCTCCAGTCAAGGTATACAGCCTCAGATATTCAAAGAAGCCAGTTCCACTTTGTCCGAAAGAGTTGCTATGCTTCACAATTGCTTGCTGACCATGAGTTTGGTTTATGGTTTTACATAATGCAGGGACTCTGGCGACTCAGGGGGGTAAGCTCTTGGCTGCTAACCAAAGACTGGAGATTTGAATCCAACGGTCACTCTGTGGCAGAGAGATGTGGGAGTTATCTACTGAACGGCCACGGGTTTGGGCTGCAGAATGTGCTGTGATCTCTGGTTCTCACAAAAAAGCCTCCTAAATCACAAATACAGAGCAAATGCCATTGTGTCTCTATTTCTGCTATGGATCCTCTCAAAATGTTAAAGAAAAATGAATGGAGTTGAAAACAGTTATCTACATTGACTATGAAAAAATATATCTACATTTACTACATTGACAAGAATACAGCTAGTATGATAGCCCTGACTAGTCCTAATTCAGAAACAGTTTACAGTAGACATGGCGGTGCTGCCAGGAATTTAAGCTGGATTCAGAAAAGGAGGTGGAACAAGGGGATAATGTTGATGCTATCAGATTGGTCTTGACTGAAAGCAGAGAATACCAGAAAGATGTTTCCTTGAGTTTCATTGATTATGCAAAGGCATTTGATTGGTATGGATAGCACTGTGAAGGATGGGAATTCTAGAACACTGGCAGAAGCTGTACGTAGACCAAGGGACAGTTGTTTGACAAGAGCAAAGAGATACTGCATTGTTTTAAAGCAGAAAAGTATGTACGCCCAAGTTGTATCCTTCCACCAAATTCATTCAATCTATATGCTGGGCAAATAATCTGAGGAGCTGGATTATAGAGAAAAAAATGTAGCATCAGGAATGTGAAGAAACTAATATGACAACCTTTGAAATGCAGATGACACAGCCTTGTTTGCTAAAAACCAAGAGGTCTTAATCTTCCCTTACAGGAGATCAAGGATTGCAGCCTTCAGGATGGATTACAGCTCGATGTAAAGAAAACAAAAACAAAGAAACAGAAAAAATGGGAGCTGTCCAGGATTCATTTTACTCAAATCTACAATCAACCCAATGGAAAGCAGCAGCCAAGAAATCAAGTGATGTATTGCCTTGGGCAAGTCCGCTGCAATAGGTCTTTTGAAAGTGTTCACAAGTGAAGAGGTCCTGAGGTGCATCTAATGACAAGCCACAGTTAGGGGTATCGATGCCTTTGGATAATGATGTTGGTGAGCAGTGTTGCCTGTCTACAGACCAGGGATTGGCAGAGAGTGAATGAGTCTGACTCAGAAGAAGCGCAGTCACAATTCACCTTAGAAGTGAGATGGAAAGACTTCGCCAAATGCAATGGGCAGGTCATCAGGTAGAGCCAGGCCCCGAGAAGGACTTGGTATAGTAGAGTCCGCAAATCTGAGGGAGATTCTTGATGACACGATCGACACTGTGGCTGCAAGGAGGAGCTCAAACATCATAAAGGTGGTATTTTGTTTTCTTGTCTGCAGGGTTGCTCGAACTGACTCGACAAGCACCTAACAATGACTGGTCCTGTCCATTCCACACATGCTCCCCCCACCACACCCCATGGAAATCTTGGCTAAATGTTCTTGTTGGTCTGAACTTGAGGCCAAGCCAGTCGATAGGACAAAAGTCAATGGAGTGTCTTGCACACCCTTCTCTTATTCTAACAGTGACATTTCTTGCTAGGAGGTGACACCAGTCCTGGAATCACTACCATTTCT
Source organism: Nesogale talazaci (assembly GCA_004026705.1). NCBI lineage: Eukaryota > Metazoa > Chordata > Mammalia > Afrosoricida > Tenrecidae > Nesogale > Nesogale talazaci. The sequence continues at coordinate 4,521 of PVJH01016814.1, read as the reverse complement.
CCTTAATGTGCCCTGCTGCAATGTGCAAACTAATGAATGCTGGAGTTGTCGCCAACTGTAGTCCTCAGTAAGTGCCTTTACAATGCTCTTTTCCTCAGCTGGATCCTGCCCATCTTGCTATGTGAAAGTTGAATTCTTAGTGATACTTATTCTCACAGGGACCCTTTTGTTTTTTATGTCTTTTAATGAGTTGCTGCCAAGTCACCTCTTACTCATGGGGTCCCTTATATATTTCAGAGAAGAACTGTGTTCCCTAGAGTTATGGCAGATTTTCAGAATTTGATTGACAGGTCTTTTTTCCTAGTTTGTCTTAGTCGAGAAGCTCTCCCCAAACCTTCCTAACTTCATAGCAAGCCACCAGCCTCCACTGACAGTTTGATGGAGGCTGTGCTTGAGATTCCTTGACTGGGAATGGGCCTGGCACCTGCATCCTGGGCCTCCTACACAGAAGGAAAGACTTCCTCCTCTCCACCAGCTCTACTACCCAGAACAAAAGGCTCTTTGAACGAGTTGTAAGAATTGTCTCGCCTGCAAATTGTCAGAGGACAGAGGTGGGAGAGGCGGTGAGAAGGATATCTTGGGGTGGGACTGTCTCCAGGCCAGGGTGGCCCCAACTTGAGGCTCTGTGGAGTGTTGTCAAGAATGAACAAACAGGGATACAGTGCTTGCTGAAGGTAGGCTCGGCAGGGCAAAGACGCTGGCGTGTTCCGTGCAAAATTCCGAGTTTGCCACCTTGCAGCATTTCTGTTGGAAGAGTTCACAGCCTATCGTTTGAAGGAGACTCGTGCATGATTTCTCACAGTTCCCAAGGACACTTTGCTTGGAATGGTGATGACAAGAAGCAGGGCACCCCCATCTGCTAATATGAAAGCTTGTTGGAAAATGTTTGTCATAACTTGTTGTGAGGTGCTCTGAGAATGATTCATCCAACCCCCTGTTTTAGAACAAAGATCAACAACAACAACAACACACACACACACACGAAAGAATCAGAAGGGAAGGCATTGGAATGTTGACAGCATTTATCTAAAATGATGAGAGTCAATTTTTAAATTTGGCACCAATATGTATATTCCAAAGTTCCCACATAGGGAATACAACAAAAGTATGAAAACGTACACCTCGTTTTCTTGCCTTTTAACACTACACCTGACCTTGAGGTCATAACAAAACTGTGTCTAAGCAAGGCAACGCCAGCCAACAAAAACACTTCCTGATGCCTCAGGAAATGACGTGAACAGAAGTGCGGGCAGTGGAGCGTGGCGTGGAGGTGGGATGCTAGCCCCGGGCATGCCCCTGCCTCCGCGAGGCATCCCAGTAGAGAGAATGGCCATGGCAGTCAACCGAAGAGAGACGGAGGCTTTTATTTGAATTGTCATCCTTAGCCTTGAGATACAGTGCAAGTGGTTTAACAGCCAAATCACATCTTTGCGAACAATGTCACAAAGATAGGAAAGGAGCATTATATTCTTTATCTCACAGATCTCCTGAATAAAGTACACTTGGTTCCAATTTCATCTTGATAGCACATCACAGATCACAGTGACAGCTTCGCTGGAAGGAGCGCTCAGACCTGGTTTAGGTTGGTTGGTTTTTCTCCCCACTCCTGAGTGGAGCGGCTTTGCATTTTCATGAGCACACCCCTGGCCCAGAGCTGGTCCCATTCCCCACCATTCAAACAGTCTTGTTGGAGTTGATGGATCTCTCAGCACAGGGACCAGAGTAGCCTGGCCTCTAGAGAATGCAGCTGGCTCGGGCGGGCTTCAGCAAGGAGTCCATCTAACTGTACACCCTGGGGTCTCACCTGCCATCTGCCACAGCATATGCTCAAAACACACAATTAACAAACTAAGAAGGCAGCAAAGCTCAGTTTTCCTGGCCCCCTGTGAGACTGGGTATAAAATTGTAACTGTATTTCCAAAGATAACAGGGAAAAAAGAAAGAGAAAAGGAAGCTCTTTCGTCACCAGTCTTGGACACTGGGCTTGGGGGTGGGTGGGTGGGTGGGATGCATTGATTTAACCATGTAAAGAGCCTGGAAGAGAAAGTGGATGAGGCCCACTCTGAAGGGAAGGATAGACTTCTCTCTCTCTCCTCCTGGGAGGAGTTCCATGCAAACTCTTTGCCATGGCGTCGCTTTGGTCTCAGAGTGCCCAGAGAGGAGCAGACTCTGCCACTTTGACCATCTCTGTGAAAGGTCACTCAGGAGGTCTCAGTGTGGATCATCTCAGGTTGACCCTGAAGTGTGTGGGGCTGGGTTCAGGATGGTTTGGGGCTTTATCTTCACTACGGGCACCCAGGAGAAAGAGCGGAGGATTGGAGGCAAGGCAGGGCCACCCGTGAAGGAGAGGCACTTGAAACCAAACCCAACTAACTGCCTCAAACTGCCTGCCATCAGGTTGGTGCCGACTCAACGTCAGCCTGATGGGCAGGTTAGAACTGTCCCTGTGAGGTTCCAAGACTGTGACGACTGTCTACAGCAGCAGAGAGCCCTGTGACTACTGATTTCAGACTGAGGGCCTTGTGGGTTGCAGCGCAAGGCAGAACCACTAAGCCACATGCATTCCTGCCACAAGAAGGAAGCTGTACACAAAGGAGCTCAAGCCAATCACCAGGTCTGCAACTCCAGGGAGTTTTCTCATCCCCCTGCCATGAGCCATTGCCTTGGTGCCTCGATAGGGAGGAGAAGAGGGCAGGTGGTTTGGCCACATTGCCCATGCTTCCACACCCAGATGGGAATCACTGGGCCCAGGAGCCACGCGTGGGACTCGATGATGCTCCCAGCAAAGTGGCAGGTGAGTCAGGTGACGGGAGACAGTCTGACACTCCCCTGTTCCCCCACACCCTCTCCCCCCCACAGCTAGTCAGGGCACAGCTGGCAACACCAAGCTTTGAAAGCATTGTTCCTGCCCTGCTAGTCACATTACAGCCCTGATCTGGGAGCAGTATAGGTTGTGGGCACCACCTCCCTGACCTCACCCGTTACTCTCCTCCAGTCACAAGTTGGGCGTGCCTCCACCACCGGCCCTTGGCACTGGCCCTTCAACTGCTCAGGAGACTATTCTGAGATGTTGGTGTCCAGCATCCTAAACCAACTATGGCGGTCATATGCTTATGTTAATTTTATAATTGAAGTGTGGAGGTGGAGTCTAGCCTGTTAATCTGGAGATAGCCATGGAGTAGCCAATGAGGCATTTCTGTGGGCATGGCTTTCTCCTGAGACTTCTGGGAAATCTTGTGATATTTCCCTCGTGAAAATGAGAAGCTATCTCCCCAGTTGCTGGGAGTTAGTCTCAGAGACAATGAATTATAGAGAAGACAAGATGGCAGCACCTGAGGAGCTGGACAAGGTAGAGGAGAAGCCACACAACTTTACCCTGACAAAACCAGACCTTTGACGCTGGAGAAGCCATGTGGAGAGCCCTGCCAGTGCTGAGTTGTTTCTACCACCACTGGATGCTGTTGATGGACCCTGAGCCCTGGAAGCGAGGAGTCAGCACCAGGACTCTGCACCCACTGGCCTATGACTTCGTGAGTCAGAAGGAGACTTTACAGACTGATATTGAGCATTTGGGCTAATATCGGACTTATGACTTTGAACTGGACTGGGCTGGGATGCTTTCTCAATGTCCTATTCCTCTTGTATATAGACCCTTTCTTTATATCCATAGGTATGTCTATGAATTTGTTTCTCTAGTCTACCCAGACTAACACACCAACTCACGGCCGACTCCCCAGACCCTTGATAACCGAGTAGAACCGGTCCGTTGAGTTTCGGATGCTGTATCTGAGGTTGCAGAAAGGCTGATCTTTCTACCACAGAACGGCCGGTGAGACTCCTGCGGACCTTGTAGTTCACATGCAGCTCAGTGCCTAACCTCTCGTCCCCAGAGACCCTGGTATCCATCAAGGCTTTGGTTAAATGCTGCCTTCCAGTGCTATCCGGGGCCAGTAGACAGCGACGAGGGGAAGGGACAGACCTGCCCAGAGAACTTGCTAGCCGTCCATCTTCACAGGAGCACAGTGGCTTCCACTGGGCCCCTCACCAGTTTGAGTGGCCAGTTTTCAGGTCCACAGTATAGCCAGTATTTCTTTCACCACCACAGGAACCTCAGTGAGGCCCCCTGACTCATTGTTTTTAGAACTGCTCTTCTATTCCCTATCCACCTTCTTCCCCACTTAACAAAATTTCTCTTTCTCCTTTCTGGTGCATAGCAGGAGCCCAGAGTGGCTCCAGGAGGTATGCATTGGGATGCCAACCCAAGGGCAGCAGTCGGAACCTACCGGCAGAGAGTGATGAGAGTTTTGGTTCCCATGAAGGGTCGCAGCCTCAGAAACCCTCAGGCAGGTATACTCTGAGCAGGGAACCTCTTGGAACCAGAAGTGATGCTATGGCAGAGTTTTAATTCTTTAAAACATATCATTTATGTATGTTAGTGATTATTCATCTCCAAACACCACCACCATCACTGCTACCACCACCACTGCTACTACCACCAGCACCAACCAGCACCACCTCCAC
>PVJH01016813.1:0-49493 GCA_004026705.1 Nesogale talazaci | reverse complement strand
TACATACCTGTATTTACACCTCTCTTTCAGTCCTTTGCCTTTTAGTTTTTGCCTCTATTTCCTTTTACTTTCCTCTTTTCCCAATATCATGTTTGATCTTCACTTGGCTTTCATTAATTTTCTAAGACATTTTTCTTATAAGCAATGTTCGTCTTTTTATTACAGTAACTATTGTATAATGATGAGATGAGCTTAACCACTGGAAATCTTAGAATAATACTAATAATCCTACTTGCAATCAGATTTACATAAATCTAGGTAGTTTAACTTATATCGTAGTACTAAAGTTAACTAATTTCAGTGGTTTAACAAACCACGTTATTCCTATAAAGTCCACAATATACTCTGCAAAAGTTTGTTTCTTTGTTTGGTTTGGTTTGATGTTATGGTTTCTTTTTGTACAAAAGATAAGTCATAGTCACTTCTCTATCTGGTTTTTAACATAAATTCCCAAACTCATTTTCTATATCAATGTTGAGAGCTTAAAATTGGAACTTCTTTATAGTAATAGATCAATAAATTCTACTTGTGCTTTCCCTGCTCTGTTTCACTGACTTGGTTATTCAACTTTCATAAACACAAACTTTATATTAATATGCCCTCTCAAGAGCCTACCATCAAAATAAAAGAGATGGAAGTTCACTCATCAATTTTTAAATACTTTGAACTGGTATTACATGATGCAAAAAAAAAAGTGTAGATTTATTTTGCCCATCCTATATCCATACATTGGAAAGTGTATGCTTGTACTTACTTAAAGTAAGAAAGTAAGCTATTTAGTTAAATGGGGAAAAGAACATCTCATACAGAAAAGTGCAAAATCTCTGAGGCCTGATCAATAGCAATGAGGGCAGTTGGTTAATGCAGAGAGAGATAGTCTATAAAGTTAGGAGCATACCCAAGAGCCGGGTGTTTAGTGCAAGGGAGATGAAAATCCACTTGACAGTGGTAGGAAGGGGTGGCAACTCGTACTTGTCTTTCTAAAGAACAACTTACATACTTTCAGTCGAACAACAGAAGGATGGTAAATGAGCAACACAACACTGGAGAAATATGGAGGTTTGGGGAAACAGAATTGCCCAGAATTCAGAAGATCAGTTCTGTTTAACTGTCCAAATAAGATCTTAGCATTGTGCAGAAATAGGAAACAAGATGTCCTGACATATTTTATTCATATGTACTGACCTACTTTGGTTTGAGAAATGCACTGTGATGAGAATAAAAATTAGAAAGTTGTCACAAATTTGTGCAAGGTGGAATATTTGTATGCAGTTTATTTAAGACAATTTTCTACAACGACCTTCACAGAAGCGGAAAGTGATTGAAATGAATAAGCTTGAAAACTGACTGATGCTGTTCAATCAGAAAAACAGGATATTTCAGAAATATCTCTGAATACTTATGTGGTATGATTTGTCTCCTTTAAAGATGCACTTGTCTTTTTAAAAAATGAACCTACACATGGAGTTCAGTTTGGTCTTTGACTAGTATGCTCTTCTATACTCTAGAGCTTTTTGTAAGTGGAAAGACTCATTTTAGTTTCTTGGAGCTGCTGCTGATTTCAAACTGCTGAATTACCATTTAGCAGCAATTGTATAATGCACTGTGCCATCAGGTTTTCTCCAATACCCATAATTTCCTTTAATTTATATTTAAAAACATAGAGTCATAAATAGAACTGAAGGTTTTTAACTACCTGAGCAAAACTAAACTGGAAAGCTGAAAAATTAACAAAAGCAACCCACAACAGCAAAAGATTCTTATAGAACATGGGGTGGCTCCCACGACCACCAGAGGGCAGTGATGCCCCCCGCAAAAAAGAACATGGGGTAATATCGTTAATGAAATTATCACATTGTATTCCAGACACCATCACACAAAATAATGAGGTTGCATTGCATACAATTGAGGGGATTTGCTACAATTCTTCACCACAATGAAAAATATGATTTTTTAATAATTGTAACAATCACACCATACAAATATTGAAATGGAATAATAATTCAAATTTTACTCAAAGTACAAAAGTATATACACCATTAGGAACTATTAAATCATGTTCAATAGCATAGAGTCAAATCATGAGAATATTCCCTGAATATCTCAGCAGTCAACAATTCATTACAATAAGATGGCTTCATTAACAAAGCTTCAACAGGTGTTATTGATATAGAGGGAGCAGGATACCATTAAAGAAATAGTAGATTACTAATCTATTGGTGGGGGGGGCCTTGAATGATCATTACAAGATTTTTGGAGCCAAGTGGGTTCCTGTTACTGCTTTCACTTATTGGGTTTTGATAAGAGATTTAATTGATATTCAAGAGGATAACCCAAAAATTAGAACTGTAATTTCCCGAGTGGAGGAAATTTTAAAATCTAGTAGAAGCCGCCCTCTCGTTGTGAAACTTCTTGTCCTGATGAAGACTTGATGTTTGATCTTATCTCGTTACACGATGAGGAACATAAGGTGTCTACTAGGGAAGAAAAATTACCTTTAAAATCACATTATTTTGAAAAACCTTTTGGCTATAAAGAACAAGTCCATAATTTGACTGATCCCAGAGAATTTGTAGTGGATGAAACGCCCCTCTTGATCCTTCAGAGGTGGATTGGGATGACTTAGATGAAGAGTTAGACTTAGATGATGACTTAGATAAATACCGAAACCCTGACTGGCCTCCCTCGACCTCAAGATCCCCCCCCCCCTTGCATTTCCCCTTTACAGCCTACTGCTCCTTTGATGCCTTCCAATCAGGCTTGTACTAAAACACATGTCTCTTCTCGGTCAACATTTAAAACGAAAACTGAGTTATCCAAACGAGACAAGCTTCCTGGCTTGTCTTCTTTTCAGCACTCTTGCAAGAAATTGGTTTTTCCAGTAATTGAGGTCGAAGCCGTTGATGGCCATAGTGATGAGGATGCAGTACCCACAAGAAAACATGAGACCTTTAAATTTTTGTTATTGAAAGAACTCAGACAGGCAGTCTCCACTTATAGACCCAATACACCATTTACTATGAACCTTGTAGAAGCTCTTTGTGATAAATGGCTCATCCCGGGGGATTGGAATACATTGGCAAAGTCCATCCTTTCAGGCGGAGATTCTTTACTATGGAAGTCAGAATATTTCGACCAATGTAAAGATATGGCTAGAAAGAATGCTGGTACTGACACCCCATGGACTCAAGATGTGTTGTTGGGGGAAGGGGATTACTCTATTTTAGAAGAACAAATAAAGTATCCTCCTGGGTTATATATAAAAGTTCAGACCATAGCGCTTAAAGCATGGAAAAGAATTACTACCAAAGGGGATACCAATGTTACCCTCACCAATAGTAAACAAAAAACTGATGAATCTTTCCCAGATTTTACTAATAGACTTATAATTGCTGCTGAGAGACTGTTTGGGAGTTCAGAGACTAGTTCAGAATTTATCAAACAGTTGGCCTTTGAAAATGCTAACCCTGCTTGTCAGGCAGCTATACGTCCTTACAAAAACAAAACCAATTTACACGGATACATATGCCTGTGTGTGGACATAGAGCCCTCTTACCAACAGGGGCTGGTTATGGCTGCTGCCTTTAGCGGCCAAACAGTTAAAGATTTTTTGGCCGACAGAGATAAGAACAATAGGGCATGTTTTAAATGTGGTGAAAATGGTCATTTTGCATGAGAATGTTCTTTTTCCCGTCACCATTTTAATACCTTACAGAGGGAGAAACAGCCATTGTCCTCTCCTAGAATATGCCCAAAATGCAAAAGGGGAAAACATTGGGCCAGTGAATGTAAATCTAGGACTGACGTTTCTGGTAACAGTTTCCTCTACAGTTTCCTCTACAGTTGGGAAACGAGATGAGGGGCCTGCCCCAGGCCCCGAAACAAGTTTATGGGGCAGACAGCTTTGTTCCAGCCAACAAAAACAATCTGTTTCGAGCCTCTGCCGAGCCACCCCAGGCAGCGCAGGACTGGACCTCTGTTCCTCCTCCCACACAGTACTAATCCCTGAAATGGGAACGCAAGCCTTAAGCACTGGAGTGAATGGTCCATTGCCCCCTGAAACTTTTGGATTGATTTTAGGAAGAAGTAGTGTTACCATGAAAGGTTTGCAGATTTACCCAGGAGTAATTGATAATGATTTTACTGAAGAAATTAAAATTATGGCCAAAGCTGCTAGTAATATCATCACTATTCCTCAGGGAGAAAGAATAGCACAGTTGATTTTGCTGCCATTGGTTAAGACAAATAATAGGAGTCAACACCCTAAAAGAGGAACGGGATCCTCGGATGTATATTGGGTGCAGCCGGTTACTAATCAGAAACCTTATTTGACTTTATGGCTAGACGGCAAATCATTTACAGGTTTAATGGATACAGGAGCTGATGTAACCATAATCAGGCAGGAAGACTGGCCCCCTAACTGGCCTACCTCAGAAACTTTTAACTAATTTAAGAGGAATTGGACAAACTAGTAACCCCAAAGTTCCAAATACCTCACTTGGAAGGACAAAGAAAACAATTCAGGCATCATCAAACCCTTTGTCATCCCCCAACTGCCCGTTAACCTTTGGGGCAGAGATTTGCTTTCTCAAATGAAAATCATGAAGTGCAGGCCTTGTCGGGCACTATACAAGATTTGCAAGAACAGGTAGATTCTTTAGCAGAAGTACTATTACAAAATAGAAGAGGTTTAGATTTACTTGCTGCAGAGCAGGGCGGTATTTGTTTGGTTTTACAGGAAAGATGCTGTTTTTTTGCCAACAAAATCAAGCGGCTGCAAGTAGACTTGGCAAAGAGAAGAAAGGAGTTGACCATCAATCCACTTTGGACCAGACTCGATGGACTGTTGCCTTACCTCTTGGCACTTTTGGCTTTCATTAGGACCAGTCATATTCAACAAACTCATGGCATTTATTAAGTAACAGATCAAGACCATTCAAGCAAGGGCCCTTCAAATTCATTATCATCGCTTGGAGTTGAGTGATCTTGAACGGAGTGGCACACACAACTATAGTGTGATAAGACCCTCTGCCTCCGTGAGCTGAACTTGACAGCCAATGATGGGTAAGATCGGGAGCACTCTTTACCAACCTAAGACAGGCCATGGTGACATTAGAAGGCCATTGACCGATGACGGGTAAGGACTGAGTGTGTGTCCTGACAACCTAAGACAGGCGGAGTTCCCCGGAGGATATTATTTGAAAAAATAAAAAAGGGGGACCTGTCTGGAGCCATCCAGCCTGGACATGCTTGACCTTCCTACAGTCACTAGTCTGAACTCTGTTACTGTTTGTTGCCTGAGCTTAGTAGTCTATTATGTTTAAAACTGTAAACAGCCCTGCCCTTTGAAGCTTGACTTGCAGACTTGCTGACCTTCACTTGTCAGTAACTATATGCTAATCATCTAAGACTAGTAGTCTGTTATCTTTATAACTGTAAACAGCCCTGCCCTTTGAAGCCTGACTTGCAGACCTACTGACCTTCACTTGTTAATATGCTAATTACCCAGGCTTATAGATAAGGCATTTCTGCTTGTCTTGACTTGCAGCTTTGTGATTGGTTGCTATAAGTTGCCCGCTTCACTCCTGTATACCCGTATTAGCATACGGACATCTTTGAGGATTACAGCCCCTTTTGAGCGCCTTATTTGACACTTGTCTAGGATTGGCCCCCTGTTGACTTTACCTCATTAGCATGAGCTGTGACCTTTACTCCTGACCATTGGCTATATATATCCTGAGTTTTGCCCCAATAAACAAGACTTGATCAGAATCCTGTCTTGTCTCCATTTCTCGCATCTCCTGTCCCCCAAATTCCCACTCCTCCTTCCAGGACTTGCGAATTACGGACCCGCAGGCTGGGACAAAAAGTTGCATTCATTGTTGCTACACTGAACCCTGAATGGCTCATCTCCTCCCCATGATCCTTCTCTAGGGGATGTCGCTTCACCATCCAATGGGCTATGGGGCCCCTAAACTGTACACCTCCTCATTCATAATGATATAATTTTTAGTTCTTTGATGCCTGATACCTTATCCCTTCAACAACCCATGGTCACAAAGGCAGGTATTCTTTTTCCATTGTTGCTTCTGAGGTAGAAGGTCACTTGTTTACTTTCAAGCCTTTAAGATCCCAGATGCTGTATCTTTTGATAGCCAGTCAACATCAGGTTTCTTCACCACAATTGCTTATGCGTACCTTTGTCTTCAGTGATCATATCTGGAAGGTGGGCATGCAATGGTGTGATTTTTGGTTCTTTGATGACTGATAACTGATCCCTTTGTCACCTCATGGTCACAAATGCTGGCATGTTTTTTCCATGTGGAATTTTTGCTTCTGAGCTAGACGGCTGCTTATTTACTTTCAAATTTTTAAGACTCTATACACTATATCCTTTGACAGCCAAGTACCACTAGCTTTCTTCACCACTTTTGCTTTTACAGACATTTGTTTTCAGTGATCGTGTCAAGAAGGTGAGCATCATGGAATGCCAATTTAATAGAACAAATTGTTCTTGTATTAGGGAAGTACTTAAGTGGAGGTCCAATGCCCAACTGCTGCCTTAATAATAAGCTGATAAGTAAAGCACATAGATCTATTCCCCATGTATATATTTACCTGTATACATGCCTGTATTTAGACCTCTATAAATGTTCTTTGCCTCCCAGTTCTTTCCTCTAAGTACCTTTACTTTCCTCTCGTCCCACTATCATACTCATGCTTCATTTGGGTTTCAGTAATTTCTCCGTTACATTATTCTTGATCAATCCCTATCAGGCCTCTCACACCCACATTGTCAATTATTTGGGATCACTTGTTCCTTTGTCCCTGGGATGGTCAACACCACCTCCTTTCCCCCACCTCCCCATCTCCCATGTGCCCCCAGAAAAACCAGTCCCATTGTTTTCTCCTCCAGACTGTTCATCCACTTTATTTTATCTAGATAGACTGGCAGAGATAACAATATGTACGAGGGGGTGGGGAGCAAGCCAAGACATTGAAAGTTAAAGTGACAAAAGGAAACAAATGATGACAACAAAAAAACTAATGTCCAGAAAAAACATATAAATAAGTAAAAAAAAAATTAAAGAAAAATAATAACAAAAGAAAAACCTGTGAATCATTCAAGATCTGTTCATTGACTTCCAGGAATGCCCTGCAGTAGTTTCCAATGGAGTGCTACACCCTGGTTCCAAAGTTTATTCTTGGTACTTCCTCAGGAACTTCATGCTGTTCCTTCTGCTGCTCTGCTGCACACCCTTTGTGTTTTGCCTTGGTGTGGTGAGGTCAGACCAGGTACAATCCTGTACCTGCTTCTCCACTCTTATCCCCGTAGGGCCTTGGGTCAGTGAGGGGCACTGTGTTTTGTAGTGGGGCTGGCAATATGTTTCTTTCTGTGCATTGGCTGTTTTGAGTAAGAATATCAGTCTCAAGACTTGGTGAGCCAGGATGCATTCCATTCTCTCTTCCTCCCCCTTCATTTGATCTTGTGTGCTCTGGTCAGGCACAGCCTTCTCTCTGAACTACAGCTTCAGTGCTATCCTCCACATCAAACTCATATAAGGGGAAGGGTGAGAATCCATATAGTTGGGATTGGGGTTGGACTCAGCCTCCTTCACTGGCTCCTTGCTCCAGGCCATCATGATGCATTCACATCCTGGAACACAGGGTTTAATTTTGGTCCCTCTTTCCCTGTGGAAATGTAGACTATATGCTCCTGTTGTATGAGTATGTGCCCCATTGCTGCATTACACATTGACATCTTCCACCCCTCTCTTGGCTACCATATGTAGCCCTGGATTTGTTCTGGCCCCTGCCATATTACCTGGGCCTCACCCCAGGAATTTCTGCATACAGCAGATTTTTCCTATTCCCCTTCAGCAGTTTATTTAAGCTTACCTCAGTGGATTCATTTTGTACATGTCCTTTTGCACTTGGCTTACTTCACTTAGCATAATTTCCTCCAGTTCTTCCCAGGTGGCTATGTGCTTCCTGCATTCACTACTGCTTTTCAGTGATGCATAGTACTCCATTGTATGTATGTACCACAGCTTTCTTTTTAAAAAAATCACTTTATTGAGGGCTCATATAACTCTTATCACAGTCAATACATATATCTACTGTATGAAAATCACATTTGTACATTTGTACCCATCACCATTCTCGAAACATTCTCCTTCTACTTAAGCCCTTGGTATTAGCTCTTCATATTTCCCCTCCCTTCCCACACACCCTCCCTCATGAATCCTTGATAATATACAAATCATAATTATTCTTTCATATTGTACACTGTCTGATGTGTTCCTTCACCCACTTTCCTGTTATCTGTATCCCTACAATTGGTTCCCCCTTTCTACTCCACCTTCCCTCCACAATTCTGGTATCATCACTCTCCCAGCTGGTCCTGAAGGGATCATCTATCCTGAACTCCCCATGTTTCTGGTTCCTATCTATACCCATGTACATCCCCTTATCTAGTGAGATTTGTAAGATAGAATTGGGATCATGATATATGGGGGGAGGAAGAATTTAAGAACTAGAGAAAAGTTGCATATTTCATTGTTGCTACACTGTCCCTTAACTGCTCATCTCCTCCCCATGACCCATCTGTAAGGGGATGTCCCTTCACTTATCGATGGGCTTTGGGTCCCCAACCTGTACTTCCCCACATTTGTAATGATATAATTTTTAGTTATTTGATGTCTGATACTTTATACCTTCGACAACTTGTGTTTACACAGCCTGGTGTGTTTCTTCAATGTTACCTTTGTTGATTCTGTGCTAGATGGCTGCTTGTTTACTTTCAAGCCTTTAAGACTCCAGATGCTATATCTTTTGACAGCTAGTCAACATCAGGTTTCTACACCATATTTGCTTATGCTCACCTCTGTCTTTGGTGATCATATCAGGAAGGTGGGCATGCAATGATGTGATTTTTGGTTCTTTGATGATTGATAACTGATCCCTTTGCCACCTCTTGGTCATACAAGCTGATGTGCTTCTTCCATGTAGGCTTTGTTGCTTCTGAGCTAGATGGTCACTTGTTTACTTTCAAACTTTTAAGACTCCAGATGCTATATCCTTTGATAGCTGGGCACCATCAGTTTTCTTCACCACTTTCACTTATAAACACACTTGTCTTCAGAGATCATGTCAGGAAGGTGAGCATCAAGGAATGCCAACTTAACAGAAAAAAATGTTCTTGCATTGAGGAAGTACTTGAGTGGAAACCCAATGCCCATCTGCTGCCTCAATACTAACCCTATAAGTATATACATATAGATCTATTTCCCCATCATCATGTATAAATATATTTACCTATATACATGCCTGTATTTAGACCTCTATAAATGCCTTTTACCCCTGAGTTCTTTCCTCTATTTCCTTTTACTGTCCTGTTGTCCCACTATCATTCTCAGCCTTCATTTGGGTTTCAGTAATTTCTTGCTGTTATATTACTCTTGATCAATCCATATCAGGCCTCTCACAGATACCTCACCACTGATTTGAGATCACTTGTTGTTTCCTTGTCCCTGGGTTGGTCAACATCACCTTCTTTCTCCCATCTCCCTATCTTGTATGTCACTCCGGAACCATCAGTACTGTTGTTTTCTCCTCCAGACTGTTCATCCAGCATATCTTATCTAGATAGACTTGGAGAGATGATAATATGTCCAAAAAAACCCCCAAAGCATCATATGATGAAGCGACCAAAGAAAACAAAAGAATGACAACAACAAAAATACTAGTGTCCAGAAAATATATAAATAAGTTAAAAAAATAAAAATAACAGAAGAAAAATCTGTAAATAGTTCAAGGTCTGTTCATTGACCATCAGGAAAGTTCCCCAGTTGAGATGGTTGGGATGCCACATCCTGGTCTCAAAGTATACCCTTGATACTTCCTCAAGAACTCCAAGCTCTGCTCCCCCTGCTGCTCCACTGCACACATTTAGTGTTTTGCCTTGGTGTGGTGGGGTCAGACCAGGTACAGTCCTAACACTGCTTCTTCATTGTTGTCCCCATAGGTTCTTGGGTCAGCGAGGGATGCTGTGTTTAATAATGGTACTAGATATTTGGTCCTCTCTGTGCACTGGCTGTTCTGAATGGGGATATTGAGATCAAAGCTTGGTGGACAAGGATGCCCACTCCACTGTCTCTTCCTTCCCTTCACTTATTCATGTGTAATCTGGCGAGGCATGACTCTCTCCCTGAGCTGAAGCTTCAGTGCTGTCCTCCAAAGCAAGCTTCCCTGCGGGCAGGCAGCTGTCCACATAGTTGGGATTGGGCCTGGGCACGCAGACCCCTCCACTGGCTCCCTGCTCCATGCCATCATGCTGCATTCACATCCTTTATCACTGGATTTAAATTGGGTTGCTCTTTTCCTGTGGAGATATTAACAATATGATCCCCTTGTGTGGGTTAGTACACCATTCCTCCACTACACATTGCCATATTTCACCACCACCCCTCTCTTGGCTACCAATTGTAGTCCTGGATTTGTTCTGGCACCTGCCATACTGCCTGGGCCGCCCACTAGTAATTTCCGTATACAGTAGATTTTTCCCTATGCCTCTTTTGTATTTTTTTAAGCTTACCTCAGTTAACTCATGTTGTACATGTCCTTTTGCACTTGGCTTATTTCACTTAGCATAATTTCCTCCAGTTCTTCCCAGGTGGTGATGTGCTCCATGTGTTCATCACTGCTTTTGAGTGATGTGTGGTAGTTTTTTAATCCATTCGTCAATTGATGGAAATTTTGGTTTTCAACTCCTTTCAATTTTTAGCTGTATTGTGATTTCTTGCCTTTTCTGGATATATGCCCAGATTGCTGGGTCATATGGCAGCTCAATTTCCATCTGTTTTATATATCACCAAATCGATTTCCATAGTGGCTGTACATACCTACATGTCCACCAGCAGTAAATAAGAATTTCTCTCTCCCCACAGTCCCTCCAACACTTGTTGCTTTTTTGAAATGGGTTATCATTCAGGATGTTTGTTGGTACTCCCCTTATGGCACTTTTGAGATTTTTCATATATAAAATCATATCATCTGCAAATAACAATAGTTTCACCACTTCCTTCCCCAGGGGATACTTTTGTTGTCTTTTCTTTGCCTTATGCTGTTAACTAAAACCTCCAGTACGATACTAAATACTAGTTGAGACAAGGGACATCCTTGTCTGGTCCAACTTTTCAGTGGGATTGTGTTTGTCTTTTCTCCATTCACTACCATGTTGGCTGTTGATTTTTCATATACAACTTATATTGTCTTGAGGGATTTTCCATCCCTATCTTTTCAAATGTCCTAAAGAGGAATGGTGTTGGATGTTGTCGAAAGTTTTTTCTGCATCTATCGATATTTATTATCTTGTGGTTCTTACAGTTTTTCATATCAATGTGGTGAAAGATACCAACGGTCTTTTCTATGTTCAACTATACCTGCATCCTTGGGTATGAACCCAACTTGGTCATGGTTAATTATTAGCTTTATATCCTTTTGTATTCTACTGGTTAGTATTTTATTAAGGATTTTTGCATCAATGTTCATTAGGGAAATTGGTTTGTAGTTCTTGATTCTTGTGGGATCCTTGCCCAGTTCCAGTATCAGTGCTATACTAGTTTCATAGAACGGGTTCAGGAGTTTGCCATCTTTTGCTATGCTTTTGAAGAGTTTGTGTAGGATTCATGTTAGTTCTTCCCTGAATTCTTGGTAGAATTTTCCTGTAAAGCTATCTGATCCAGATGATTTTTTTGTTGTTGGTAATCCTTTGAAAATCTTGTCTATTCCTTTAATTGCTAAGGTTTTGTTAACATTCTTCATGTCTGTAGGGAAGGACTGTTTTTCCAAGAATTTGTCCATGCCCTCCAAGTTGTTGAATTTATTGGAGTACAGTCCTTTCCAATACTGTGTTAGTATTCTTTTGATTTCACTCAGAACACTTCTAATGTCTGCTTTCTCCACCCCAACCCCATTCTTGATATTGAAATTTGTTCCCTTTTTTCTTTGGTTAAGTTAGCCAGTGGTTTGTCAATTCTGTTAATCTTTTCAAAGAACCAACTTTCAGCAGCATAATTTTTCCCATTGTTTTTTTATTTTCCCTATTCTGAATCTCAACCCTGGTTTTTGTTTTTTCTTTTGCTGTTTATAGGATTGTCCTACTGATTCTGCTCTAGTTGTTGTAAATTTTTGTCAGTATATCAGTTCGGAGACTCTTCCTTTTTCAGGTGTGCATGTATTGCTATGAAACTTCCTCTGATAACTGTTGCCTGTGCTGTGTCCCATACATTTTGGTATGCCATTGTGTTAGTCCGGGTAGACTAGAGGAACAAATTTCATAGACACACATATAGATATAAGGAAAGGCTTTATATGCAAAAGGAATGGAACACTGAGTAAGCATCCCAGCCCAGTCCAGTTCAAAGTCATAAGTCCGATATTAACCCATATGCCCAAAATCAGTCTATAAAGTATTCTTCCAACTCACGAAGTCAAAGGTCAGTGGGTGCAGAATTCTGGCACTGGCAGCGGTCTCCTCATGGCTCCTCACTTCCGGGGGTCAGGGTCCATCAAAAGCATGCTGCTCCAGCTTCAGAGGTCTGGCTCCATCAGGGGAAAGTTGTGTGGCCCCTCCTCCAGCTCCTCCAGCTTCTTGGAGGCTGCCATCTTGTGTGTGATTCATTGTCTCTGAGACTAACTCCCAACAACTGGAGAAGATAGCTTCTCATCTTCACGAGGGAAATATTGTGAGATTTCCCAGAAGTCTCAGGAGAAAGCCATGCCCACATAGAGGCCTCATTGGCTACTCAATGGCTATCTCTAGATTAACAGGCTAGACTGCACTCCTACATTTCAAACATAAAATTAACATAAGCACATGACTGCCACAGCCATATTTTCATTCTCATTGGCTTTTAGAAATTTCCTAATTTCACTTCTGATCTGGGACAGAATGCACACTTTTTGCATTCAAGAACTATTCATCTTCCAATTATTTGCTCTTGTTTTCTTTGTCTACCTTCTGTTGATATCCAGGTTTATGGCACATGGTAATCAGAGAGGTCAGTATGATACCAATGTTCTTAAATTTATTTAGATTCATCTTATGGCCCAGCATGTGTATCTTTGAATATATGTCATGTGGACTTGAAAAGAATGTGACTACTCTTGTATTTGGATTAACAAAATGTGATTATTTTTATATTAGGATATATTTTGTATTTAGATATCTATCACATCAAATTGTCTAATTGTAGTGTTTAAATCTCTAGACTCCTTGTTGAGTTTCTTTCCCTGTCATCTATCTTTCTCAGAGAATGGTGTATTGAAGTCACCCACTATAACTGTTGAGGCTCTGATTTCTTTTTTCATATTTTGGAGTGTTTGGTTGATGTATTTAGCTGTTCTGTCATTTGGGGAATATATGTTCAACATGCTTTTTTTTTCTTTTTCTACCATTCCCTTGAGCATTACACATTGTCCCACCTTATCTCTTTCTGTGGTTTATACTTTGGACCAATTTTATGTGAGATTAGAATTGCTACTACTGCTTTTTTTGAATTGTTGTTTGCTAGGTATGGTTTTCTCCAGTCTTTGATTCTCAGGCTATTTTGTCAGTAGTCTTAAGAATTGTCTCCTATAGGCAGCAGGTTGATGGGTTGTGCTTTGTAAACCAGTCTGCTAGCCTCATTCTTTTAATGGCTGAGTTCAGTGCATTGATATTTAGGATTATTACCTCCATCTGTGGAATGTGATATCATTTTATACCGTTTGTGTTGGGTGTTATCCTACCTCCCTTTCTTTTCAGTGTGTTGTGCACATGTGTGTGAGGGTTGATCATTCTTGACTTTTCCCCACCATTTAGCTAATCCTATCTTCTGGAATGTTTTCTCTTTATCTCCCTCTGGGTGAGGTGTTTCTATGAGGAAGTCTTTTATTTATGCTTGGTAAGTGCTGCTCTTCTACCCATACTGGGTCTGCAAGGACCTTTTGTAGGTCTGAGTTTCTTCTAATGTATTTTTTGGGTTTTTCCCTATCTGTGAAAACTCTTACTTCTCCATCTATCTTGGTAAATAATTTGGCTGGATAGAACAAATATTATTGGGTTTGCCTTATTTTCCTTCAATTTTTAGAATATATTACTCCACTCTCTCTTCTTCATAGTGTCCACCAATAGGTTTGAACATATTCTTATTCAGGAACCATTATATGTGTTTGCTATTTTTTTTTCTAGCTGTTCTGATGATTTTTTTCCTTTTCTTCAAATTTGGATAGTTTAACTATTATGTGCTGTGATGACTTCGTGGGATTCAGTCTCACTGGTGCTCTTTCAGCTTCATAAATTGTTGCCTGGTCTTCATTCATTAAGCTGGGGGTGTTTTCCTCAAGGAGTTCTCTGACTGTTGTTGCAGATGACTGCTTTTTTGGGTCTTCCTCTGCCAATCTATTGATTCTGAGGTTGTTTCTCTTCATAGACTCAGAAAGAGCACTTATGCTTCCATCAGTTTCTCTGATGATCTTGTTAGATTTTTGTTCAGATTTGCTAAAGTCTGCTTGATTATCCTGTAGGTCACTGGTGCAGTTTTCTGCTTCCTTCAATCTATGTGTGAAGTCTGTGAATCTGCTGTTGATTTTTGTTATCTCGTCCCTAAGCTTTTGCATTTCCCTTTGGTGTATGGACTTTTCTCTTCTATCATTGCATCCTATTTCTGTATTGTTTCTCACATATCCTGTATGACTCCAAGCAGCATTCTAAAAATGTATTATGTGACATATCAATATGTGCATCTTCTATGCATATCATAAGGTTGAAGACATCTTCTGCCATTCATTGCCTTTTTTTTTCTCCTGCATTTTTTCATTGAGGTCCTTGGGACTGATTGCTGTTTGCTTTGCATTGTTTTATCAGAACCAGGTGCCATTTTCCAGGATTTCAAAGAGCGCTGGCTCCTTCAGGGAGACACATAGGACTGTGTCTTCAAACCTCCTGTGACTAATTTCAGTACAAAATAGGCCTACCACTTTATCCTTCTGTGGCTTCACTCTTTCCCTTGTAAATCAGTATTCTGTTATTTGGAGGGCATGTTGGATGGTCCTGCCAGGGGACACTGGCTGGATTGTTGTGGACCCACAAGGATGGTGCTATACTGTGTGATCTCACAAGCAGCTATGATGGTGTAGCTTACAGCAGCATGGGGCACCACAGGAGTCATGCAAGGGTGCCCACTGTAAACAGAGTGCTACAGAAGTCTGGTTTGTTGCCGGCTTTTGTGTATAGCATTACAAATGGTGGGTGGAATTGTCCTGATCAGGTAGATGGCTGTGGAGATTGGGCAATGGTGCCTGCAGCAGTGTGGAATTTTTGCTAGTGTTGACTGAGTTACCTTGGGTCATGTGAGGAACAAAGGCAGGTGGGGGGAAGTTTACTCAGTCAAGTGCTACAACCTAGGACTGATAAGAATTCCCCCAGTCACAGAAAAGAATACCCAGACAAGAAGCTGGGCAGAAAATCCCATGGTGGAGGGTGGATGTACTTCTCTATCTTCAGCCTACACTGCACAGATGGGACTCTCCCAGCTGGATGTAGCAGGTGTAATTTCCTTAGGCTAGGGGGAGTGGTCTAGAGATCCACATTATCATGCTAGAGAAAATGCAAGTGACAAAGAGAAAGACCACCAAAGAACAAAGCCTGATGAAACGGTGGGGTATTACATGAGAAAGAACCAAAAGTAACTATATAACTGAATCCTGATCCCTGACTGTGGGGCTATAGGGGGTTAATCTCTACCCTGAACTGGCCACAGGCTGTGGTTCTCTTGAGATAAAACACTTGTGCTGGCTCCAATTCATCCTGGCTCTGGCAGAGATAGTGGTGGGGCTAGGGTCAAACTCTAACCAGCCTTCACTGTGGTAAGCCGACTGCCTCGAACTCCCTCAAAACCTTGGGTATCTGTGCCTACTTATCTTTATGATGGTCCTCCTGCAATCCAGAATATCTGAATTCCCCTTTTGGTAACTCACCTGGATTGATTTCTGTGGAATCCCTCTGATATGTGTTATTCAGTCAGCATCTTCCTGGAAGTTCGAACTTTCTATTTTTCATGGTTTTTAAATAATACTGTGCATGATAACCTTCTCTTGGGACTGTTCTTTCATGAGAGCAAGACCAAGGTGCATGAGGCAAAGTGTCATCATCTTTGCCCCTAAGGGGAAATCTTACTGCACCTCTTCTAAAATAGATACATTTGTTCTTTGGACAGTCTATAGAACTTACAATATTCATTAACTCTAACTTATAACACTCCTTTGTGCAACAGAAAGAACCCCACTTGGTTCTGCACCATCTTTATGATTGTTCTTATGTTTTAGCACACTGTTCCATCCATTGTGCCAATCCATATTGTTGAAAATCTTTATCCTTTTTATTTCCTCTCTGTTTTATTAAGTATGATGTCTTTTTTCCAGTTTTTGTGGATCCAGGCAATACGAAACCCTTCACAGCTTGAATCTCTTTTGTTTATTATGATTTTGTCTAGTAGTCCAATTATGAAGATTTTGTTTTTCTTTACATTGAGGTGTTATCTGTGTTAGTCTGGGTAGACTAGAGGAACAAATTCAAAGGCATGCATATGGATATAAGGAAAAGGTTTATGTGCAAAATCATGGAACACTGAGAAAGCATCCCAAACCAGTCTAGTTCAAAGTCATAACTCCGGTATTAGCCCACATGCCCTATACCAGTCTATAATGTCTGCTTCTGACTCACAAAGTCACAGGTCAGTGGGTGCAGAATCCTGGTGCTGGCAGGGGTCTCCCCATGGCTCCTCACTTCCAGGGCTCTGGGTTCATCAACAACATCCAGTGGTAGCAGAAGCAACTCATCGCTGGCAGGGGTCTTCACATGGCCTCTCCACCTTCAAAGGTAGGTCTGTCTCCTTCAGGGCCAAACTGTGTGGCCTCTCCAGCTTCTCAGACGCTGCCATCTTGTCTTGTCCATGATTAATTGCCTCTGAGACTAACTCCCAACAATTGGGGAAGATAGCTTCTCAACTTCATGAGGGAAATATTGCAAGATTTCCCGGACATATCATGAGAATGCCCACACAGACCTCATTGGCTACTCATTGGCTGTCTACATATTAACAGGCTAGACCTAACCCCTACATCTCAATCATGAAATTAACATAAGCACATGACTGCCACGTTACCTTTACTGAAGGCTGCAATCCTTGATCATCATGAGCAAGAGCTTCAAGTCCTCTTCACTTTTAACAAGCAAAATTGTGTCACCTATGTATTACAGATTGTTAAAAAAAAGCCTTCCAATTCTTATACAGCATCCTTTTTCACAGAATTCAGCTTCTTTAATTATTTGCTCAGCAAAAAGTTTGAATACCAATATATTAGTTTGATTCTTCTGGAGACTCATAATAAGATAAGATCTAATCCTAATAAATAAATGATTATTCAACTTTCTCAAAATTATCTAACAAAAGTATAAATCCTATAATTCATATTTCTAATACATATTATTGAAATTCTGTTTCCCTATGTACATTGTCTTATGCATTACATCAATAAATTCAGCATTGCTCAATTACAGTTTTGCTGTTAGTGATCTTTTTCTTAAACTTCTAGTTTGTGCTTTCCTCACTCTACTTGATCTATGTCAGTCTCAGGAATACTTACTTATCTTTTCAAAACTAGACTCTCAGGAATTGATCCAAGAGGGTGTACAGGTAAAGTACACTGTGCTGGGAACTCCAAGGGGGGTGGTAAGTCAGGTTACCAGGAGGACTATTGGGAGGTGATTAAAGTGATTCCCATGACAACCCAGAGCGCTTTCCCTGTCCAGGAGGCTACCCCGCGCATCCAAGCCCAGGAGGGCTGCGATCTATTTCCGGTGTTGTCCTGAAGCAGCCAGTCTGTGCGCCAATGTGACCACCGCCCACTAATAGTCCCCTCACTACCACCACCGCTGAATGGTCATTAAGCCAGGATCTAAGTGGCTTCCCTGTTGAGAACCTCACAGGCATGAATAGACCCCCCAAAAGCAGTTGTCCACTGATCTATGGGAGCAGCTGACTTCTCTGCAGTTTCCCTCTCTCCATGTGGTGACAATCCAGCTGCCATGCTAGAGTTCCTTCCATTGTTCACCCAGGGTCCCAGGGCCTGACCATGGTTTGCCTGCAATAAGTTGTTCACTTGTGCCCCTGCTTCATTGTATGGGGTTCCTCTACATCCCCTCATGCCACCACCCCTGCCCCCATAACTGTATCTGCCATATACAGCAAGGCAGTCCATGTCCCCTCTCCCAACCTGGGAAGCTTCGCACACCCCGGCAGCCCTTCTTCTGACACTGCAGTGCTAAGTGAAGTGGTGCCACTACCAAAAGCCCACTCCTGGACCCAGCAGGACTCTGAGAAGAAGCCTGCTATGGTGACCATCCTCAAAATCCGCAGTGTCACGAGAGGTGGTGGCTCACCCGGCAACTCTCTCCCATCCCTACAGGGTCGTTCCAAGTAGTGCACTCCCCTAGTGTCCCTCCCCATGTCCCTACGCAGCCACAAAAAGCTGTGCAGAGCTGGACCCCTTTCGGCTAGCAGGAGAAGTCTTGTGACTCCACAGCACCTCCACAGTCCTGCCATGTACACAAGGAGTAATGGAGCATTCTGTCTTGGTCCAAAAGGCACCCCTCCTCCATTTCTAGCCTAGCTAAAACATTCAGGGGATCAGTGACCCACCCCACTCCAGTCATTGAACTGCTTCCAACTGCTGACCACTTAATTGCCTTGTAACCTCTGCCTTTAAGGCAGAGTGATTCACCTGTATAGTAGACCACGGACAGGCACCTGAAAATATCCTTTCAGTAGCACAGAGAAAGAGCCCAGGGCCCCGGGTCTCCCAGAAACATGGTGCCTACATCCACAAAGGTGTTAAAGAGCAAACCACATCAGCAAACCACAACACTCATGAAAAATTCAAATAGACAAAACACAATTACATATTTAAGGATTTCTGTAGAAGAATTAGACACAGATCCACCACAAGAAGAAAGTTGCAGAGAGCTGCTTGGAGTAATAAAGGAGTAGAAGGTAGCAATGCAGAATAAGGATGCAATGATAGAGATGTAGTCTCAAATGGAGGGAACTGACTCCAAGATAGAAGGCATGAAGTTCACACACAAAAAAGATAATACAAATGCTTACAGATGAGGTAGGAGAAGCTACACAAAAGATCACAGAATTTACTATTAGACTTGAGGAGGCAGAAAAATGTATCAGTGATCTCAAAGACAGACAGACCTCAACAACAAAGAGACAGTCAAGAAAATAAAAGAGGGAGAAGATAACCTGAGATCAATGACAGATGTTATGAAGAGGAACACTATTCAAATAATTGGTCAACCTGAGCAAGACACTGTAATCAAGTCTACAGTAAAAATCATGAAAGGAATTTCTGGAAGCAAATTTCCCCACTTTAATGAATGAGAATCAAATGATCATAAAGGAAGCAGAGAGGACACCAACTAGAATGAACCCCAAGAAGAACTCACCAAGACATATAATAATGGAACTATCCAACTTTGAGGAAAAAGAAAATTTTAAGAGCAGGAAAAGAAAGGAATATGGTCACACATGGGAGCTGAGGTAAGAATATATTCAGCCATATAAGCAAAAACCATGAAGAGGAAGAGAGAGTGGAGCAACATCTTCCAAAAGCTGAAAGGAAAAAATGTCTAACCAAAAATCCTTAGCCTGTCAAATTATCCAATAACTTATATGGGGAGATAAGGGTGTTCCAGGACAAGGACAAACTAAAAGAATATGCTGTAAGACCCGTAACTCTCTGAAAGATACTGGCCAACCCACTGTGGCCAGAGGATTCACATCCACTGAGCACAAGCAGGAGCCCACTATATAGACTAATACCACCCAGAAGCCAGTGGGCTGATAACAATTATGAAGATATTAGTGCCTTAGGGGAAAAAGAAGACAGGCATGAAGTCCCCCACACAAATAAAGCACAAGTATATGAAGGGATATAAGAAAATACCCAAAACACAAGGCACAAGATGACAACAATGAATCCATAGATCCGGACAACTCTGAGTTCTACTGGCCTTGATTCTTACATTAAAAGAACAAGACTTGAGGAATGGCTAAGAAAACAGAACTCAATATTGTTTTCTGCAAGAGATACATCTTAAGCGCATAGACAAAAATAAACTAAGAATAGGCTGGTGGAACATATACCAGATAAACGACAATTTAGAAAAAACAAGGTGGCGATCCTAATCTCCAACAAAATTGACCTCAAGGTTCAAACCATAAAAGAAGACAAGGAGGAACACTATATGTGTCAGGCAGGGTTCTCTTAGAGAAATAAAATCACAATACTAGTAATTCTTTTTATATAATTATATAGAGAGAAGAGCACATAAGATAAGAAAGGAACAGTTAACTATAAAGCAGTACAAATTGCTCAGTGCAACTCACTTGCGTGAGACAGCTAGAAGACCAGCAGTCCTTCAAGTCTTGAGGGCCACTGAGTAGTTCTCTGTAGAGCAATTCAGGCTATCTGGTCACAGGCAGCAAACAGCAGAGCAGGTCACCAACAGTCAGCCAGATGAAAGAGTCCAACAGTCCCCAGCTCAAGAGATGCATATCCCAGGAGCATGGTGAAGTAGGGCTTGAAGGAATCTCAACTCACAGCTCCACCATCCACGATTAGGTGTCCCACGGGTAGTGTTGCTTGGAGGTCGAGGAACAGGACAAACAAGGCAGCTGTCTGGTCCGAAGATCCGAAAGCAAGAGAAGAGGGCAGGACTCGCTGAACCCTTCCTATCTCTGCCCTTCAATTCATCCTGTGTGTTCATTGGCTGTGCCATCACAACAGACTCAGCAATCTTCACTGGCCATATTGGTATAACAAACCTACCCATCATACTATACAATGTCTAAAGAATCAGTAAACCAGGAAATAGTAAACATAAAGTATCCTTAGCCCCTAACAATAGATTGGCAAAATTTGTCAAGCAAACTTATCAAAAGATGAAAAAAGAGATCATAGAATCAATAGTCATAGTAAGAAACTTAAATATTCCTCTATTAGAGAAAGATCACTGGGAAATAAGCTCAACAAGGAAACTATAGAGCTAAATAATACAATTAGGCAAATGAATCTGATAAAAATTTATAGAACTTTCCAATCTAAACACAAAAAATTCACATTTTTCTCAGATAGACTATATACGGATAGACTACATACTAGACTACATACTAATACCCAAGTTGAGCCTAGTAAATTCAGACACATAGAGATTATTAAATTGTCTTTCTCAGATTACCATGCCATAAAGCTAGAGATTATGAAAAAAATGACCAGAAAAGCAAGAGCAAACAATTGAAAGATGAATAACAATCATCCACAACATGAATGGGTACTGGCCCAGATTATAGAGGAGGTTAGAAAGTTTCTAAAAACTAATAAGAAAAAGAATACAATGTATCAAAACTTATGGGATACTGCAAAGGCAGTTATTGGAGGAAGCTTGATATCAATAAATGCATATGTGTAAAAAGAAGGAAGTTATGACTGAAACATTATCACAAAATCTCTTGCATCTAGAATACAGTCAGCAGAACAACCCCTCTAATAGCAAGGAAAAGAAATAATAAAAATCAGGCCAGAGCTAAACCAATGGAAAGACAAAAGAACGATGCAAAAGATTAATGCAGCAAAAAACTGGTTCTATGAAAGGATCAACACAATCGACAAACTGCTGGCATGCTTAGCCAAGGAAAGGAACTAGAAAACATCAATAACCAGGATGAGGGATGAACTGGGGAAATCACAAAAAACTCCAATGAGATTGAAATGATAATCACAAAATACTATGAAGGATTGTAGTGTAATGAGTTCAAAAACATGGAAGGTTTGGATAAATACTTGGAAAAGCAGTTCCTGCCTAGACTATCCCAGGCAGAGATTAAGAGCCTCAACAAACTCATGACAAAAGAAGAAATAGATATGGCTATCAAGAAGCCACTAACAAAATAAGCCACCAGACCAGAAGCCTTCACAGGGGAATTTTACCAAGCATTTAGGGAATTTTACCAAGCATTCACCCCTCGTCTACAAAGTAGTCCAGAGCATTGAAAAGAGTGGCAAAATCTCAAACCCATTCTATGAAGCCAGTATGACTTTGATATCCAAACAGGCCAAAGGTCCCACAGGTATAGGGAAATGCAGATCCATATCTCAAATGAACATAGATGATAAAATCCTTAACAAAATATTGGAAAATAGAATACAAAAGTATATAAAACATGTTATCCACCACAATCAGATAAGATTAATTCCAGGAAGACGGGGATAGTGCCTTCCAAATTCATCGTTATTGTACACCACATTGATAAGAAAAAGTATAAGAACCATATGATAATGTCAATGAATGCAGAAAAAGCATTTGACATCATCCAACACCCATTTCTAATGAAGACACTCATGGAGAATGGGGGGTAAATTCCTTAAGCTAGTATAAGCTATCTATGAAAAACCAATATCCAACATCATAGTCAGTGGAGAAAAGATTAAAACAATCCAACTGAAAAAGCGGACCAAACAAGGATGTCCCTTGTGCCAATTCAATTTAGTACTGGAGGTCCTAGCTAACAACATTACATAGTGGAAGGACATTAAAAGGATCCAATTGGGAGAGGAGAAGGTGAAACTCTCACTATTTTCAGACAACATAATTATGTATATTGAAAATCCCTAAAGCTTCACCACGGGAGTACACACAGCAACAGGGAAGTATGGAAGAGTAGCAGGATATAAGATCAACAAAAAGAAGTCACTATAAATGTTGGACAGGAACATGGAGGAGGAGATCAAGAAAGCAATTCCCTTCACAATAGCCAAGAACACATTGAAATGCCTAGGAATATGTTTAAATAAAAAAAAACTCTAAAAACCTACACAAGAACCATGAAGCACCCAACTATGAGGACAGCATGGATACATGAAAGAATGCACGAAAAGAGAGAGCTACATAGCCAGACGCAACCAGAGTCAGATTAACCCCATCCCTAGAAGTGGGCTTGGCAGAGAACAGGTTGGGGGAGAGGCCAGCATGCCACACCACAGGGACAGAGACAAGAAGGGAGGAAGATGAACAGAGTGGGTTCAGTCCCCATGCCAACACATGATGCTCAGAGGACTACACCCCTCTGGGGACCTAAAGGGTCACAGAAAGGACGGGGCAAACAACAACAGGACAGGGCACACTGGCTCCCTACTGAAGAAGAGAGTGGCACAGGACACTTCAGGAGTCACATGGTGGGGAAGCATTGTGGACTGACCCCCCCAAAAAAAATAATAAATCTGGTCAGAGAATCAGGAGTGAAGACTGACAGGTCCGACAGTTCCTGGGGGGCATGGGAGAGGGGAAAAGAAGGGGGCGTGGACAGACTTATTGACGGGGAGGGCTGGGGCAGAGCAACAAGTGGTCCGGAGTTGATAGAAAGGTGGGTGTGGGAGGTGTGGTAGGGATTAAGCAAGGACAATGACTCTGTTGGTAAACACTGAAACTCCAAAGAAGGTGGAGCATGATAGTGAGACAGGAAGTGAATGGAAGGAAATAGAGGAAAGAGCTAGAAGGCAAAGGGCACTTTCAGAGTTTTAAATATAGGCATGTCCATACATAAATATAATTATCTATTATAAGGATGGAATAAACTTAAGAACATATCTATAGGTCAAATACTAGGGCATCAAGTGGTCCTTGGGCCCTCACTCAGGTGCTCCCTCAATGCAAGAACACTTTGTTCTATCAATCTGGTATTCCATGAGGCTCACTGGCTCAACACAATTACTGAAGTAAAATAGGTGCATATGCAAATACAGTGAAGAAAGCTGACAGTGCCAAGCTTTCAAAGGATATATCGTCTGGGGTTTTAAAAGCCTGAAGATAAACAGCAGACCATTTACCTGAGAAGAGACCACACCCACACAGAAGAAGCACAACAGCCAGTGTGGCCACAAGATGGTGAAATACTAGGCAATAGACATCAAATGGGGGGGGGGGGCGCACATATCACTGTGTGCACACAGCCCCAAGGCGCTCACTGAGGACATGTGGGAGCTTGAGCAAGAGTGGTGAAGAAAGCTGATGGTTCCCAGCTATCAAAAGATAAAGCATCTAGGTTCTTAAAGATTTGAGCATAAACAAGCAGCCATCTAGCTCAAGAGCAACAAAACCCACCATAAAAGAAGCTCACTTGCCTGTGCGATCATGAGGTGCTGAAACAATCAGGTATCAGACACCAAAGAACAAAAATCACATCATTACAAATGAGGGGTTGAGCAGGTTGGGGAGCCAAGGCCCACTGGTGGGTAATTGGTCACCCCTTTACATGGGAGTCACGGGGAGGAGGCAGACCGGTCAAGGTGCAGCCGGGCAGTGATGATGCATACAAGTTTCCTCTAGTTCCTGAAGCCTCCCTCCCCCCAACTATCATGGTCCCAACTCTACCTTACAAATCCAGATGGACGGGAGAAGGTACACTAGTAGAGAGGGGAGCTGGAGATATGGGGAAACCAAGATGGATGAGCCACTTAGGATCAGTCGCGAGATTGGAACTGCTGGATGGGTGGAGAGAAGTTGGGGTAGAGAGACGGAACCAACTGCAAGGATATACACATAAGCTCCTATTTGAAGGATGGGTGTCAAAGGAATGGGTTGGGGGAGAGGTCAAGGAGTGTAAGATATGACAGAACAATGATAATTTGTAAAGTATTGAGGGTTGGTGGAGAAGGGATAGCAGGGGAAGAGGGGAAAAAATGAAAACTGATATCAAGGGTTCAAGGGGAAAGGCAGATGTTTGGAGAATGATAACATGTGAAGATGCTTGCCACAGTATGTTTATCTATGTATTGTGAAAACCAATAGATGAGCCCTCAATAAAATGATTTTTAATTAAAAAAATGACCTACACAAGGAAAACTACAATACCCTACTACAGGAAACCAAAAATGACTTCCTCATCCTATGCTCATGGATTGGAAGTCTTAATTTAGTAAATATGACAATATTACCCAAAGCTCTTTATAAGTTTGATGCTATTCTGATTCAAATACCAACAACCTTCTTCAAAGAATCAGAAAAACTGATCACCAGTTGAATATAGAGAGGGAAGAAGCCCAGAATTAGCATAGAACTTCTCACGAAGAAGGACAAAGTCAGAAGACTAGCTTTACCTGATTGTAACACTTCCTACACAGTCACAGTGGTCAAAACAGTGTGACACTGGCATAATGACAGGTACTCAGGCCAATGGAAAAGAGCAGAGGTAAAAATGCTCAGAGGTAAAATCATCAGCATATAGACAACTGGTCTTTGATAAGGATCCTGAAAGCAGCAAGTGGGAGACAGATTCCCTGTTTAACAAATGGTGCTAGAAACAATGGATATTGACATGTAGAAAAATGAAACAAGATACACATCTCTCCCTATGCATAAAGACAAACTCAAGGAGGACCAGAGACCTAGAAGCAATACCCCAAATTCTCAGGACCATTAATAAAGGAATTGGGACAAACCCAAGAATGTTGGCCCAGGAAATACATAGACTAACTGCAAGAGGGAACGGTGCACACAGATGAATCTGAAATTGAAAAGTGGGATTTACTAAGGATAAAACACCTGTATGTTTTGAAAGATTTCACGAGAGTGACAAAGCAATCCAAGGACTGGAAGAGGATTTGTAACAATGACACAACAAAGGGCTTGTTACTAAAATCTACAATACCCTCATGGCCTGTAAAAGTAGGAAAACAGTTAACCCTCTGAGGAAGTGGGCAAAGAACTGAGAAGAAGTTTCTCTAGGAAGGAGACCCATATTGCTAATAAAGATATGAGAAAATGCTTCGGATTCTTTGCTATCAGAGAGATACAGATTAAACCAGCCATAAGATATCCTTGATGTCTAATACCCTTGACGGTAGCCAAAATCAAAAGATCAGAGAGCAACAAATGTTGGAGAGGATGTGGAGAGACAGAAACTCTCCTCCACTGCTGGTGGTCATGTGGATAAGTACAGTATCTGTGGAAAGCAATTTGACAATATCTAAAACAAATGGAAATTGAGCTACCTTATGACCCAGATATCTCTTTACTGGGCATGAACCAAAAAGAGGTAGGAAGTAGACCACAACCTGTTGTCTGCACTACAATGTTTACTGGGGCACAATTCACAATCTCAAAGAGCTGGAAACAAACTACATTTCCCATGGATAGATGACAGTATTAATTAACTCTGGCAGATAAACACAATGAAGTACTGTGCATCCCTAAAAGACACTAATGATCATATGAAACATGTCATTTCATGAAAAGAGTTTGAGGAAATTATGCTAAGTAAAGTCAGTCAATTGCAAAAAGCCAAGAACAACTTGAATCCTCTGAAGTAAGTATAAGCAGCACAGTAGGTATAGAAGAAAACCCACTTGACTCACAATGTATGGATTGAGGTACAGCCAGTCAGGTGGCGACCAGGCCAAACTAACATAAATTTGGGGAAAGCGGAAAAGGGTGAGGGAGAAAAAGGAACAGAGTGAGAGTGAGAAGATAGCACAGACAGAGAGGGTACTAACTCACCCAGAGGGAGAGCCTTGGTAATGTCTCTGCAGATATAATCAGTATTGCCATACAGACACTAATGTGATGCACCAAACCACAAGGGCAATGTAACCCAGAGGAGAAATTCAAGAAAAGTTTGGGCTATAGGGTTGGCCCCAACTGGAGCCAAAGAGATTCCCCTCCCTAGAAGTACATATGACACAGAACAATACTAAACCTACAGGTTGGGGTGAAGAGTTGGGCTATCGCAACCACACAGAAGCAAACCAAGAAGGAAAAAGAAAAAGGAATGGTTGATCCAAACTCACTATTGACACACCAAGTCTGGAGGATCACGTCTCATCATGGAACTGCTAAGATACAGCGATGACTATAGGACCGACAACACCTCAGGACATGTTGTTCCCTTGCTGGAGCATAATGAGACAGAGAACAATATTAGGGACACATAACAGGGAGGAAATGTGGTCTGAACTCCCACAATGAGGCCAACCTGGAGGGAACACAACAGTTCAGTAACAGGAGCAAAGCAAGCCATGGAGCCCCTAAAAAGCCCCCCAAAATAGACTTCAGGCTAGGAGGGGAAGTTCCTGGAATTCCTCCAGGACCAGTAGGGAAAAAATTACAAAGGTCAGAGGACAGACCTGGAAGTATGCATGTTTCGTGTGTGTGTTTGTGTGTGTGTTTGTGTGTGTGTGTGTGTGTGTGTGCTGGGGTTGTGCTTTTTATTTTGTTTGTTTCTGTTTGTGTTTGTGTTACTTCTCTTTTTCTCTATTTTTTTTCAACCACTGGTTTTCTATTTGTTGGGACTATGCCATTGTTGTTATGCCTACTTACACAAATCAGGCATGGGAAGCAAGCTTGAAGAGAAAGCAATGGGATCAACAGTCCCTGTGGGGAATTGGGGGAAGAAAGGGGCAGGGAAAAGGTGAGATCAGCAAACAGCACCATAGACAGGAGAACAGCTAAGGAATAAAAATCAATAATGGGGTATATCTAGAGCTCCTGGGAGAACTGGTGCAACAACAATCTAGGTGAAATAAAGTACTGTGAGACAGAAGCAGAGCGAGCATGATATTAGGTGACAAGGAAGGTGAAAGGAAATAGGAATGATCTAGGAAGCAAAACTATGTAGAGAGGCACGAGCATAGAGGTGTCTGTATGTAATTACACTAATCCATAAAAATACTAGTATTGGCCTATGTACATATATTTATATGACAATACACTGAGGTACTATTGGGCCTCTGCTCACACCATCCCTCAATACAAGAACACATTGATCTTCAGCCCTTGGTATAAGCTCCGCTTTCCCCCTTTCCTCTAGTTCTTCTTTATTTTTAAATTCCAGCTTCCCATATTTCCCCTCCCCCCTTCCTCCCACATGAACCCCCAACAATTTCACAAACTGTTATTACCCCTCCATTTCATACACTGTTCAATGTATCTCCTCACACACCTCCCTGTTGTCCACACCCCAGAGTGGAGGTCATATGAAATTAGTTCCCCCTTTCTACTCCACCATCCCTCCACCCTCCCAGTATCATCACTACCCCCACTAGTCCCACGGCATCATCTATCCTAAATTCCCCATGTTTCTGATTCCAGTGTACATCTCCTGGTCTAGCTGAATCTGTCTGGTAGAATTGGTATCATGATAGTCGGTGGGAAGAAGCATTTTAGAACTAGAGGAAAGTTGCACATTTCATAGTTACTACACTGTACCTTGACTGGCTCATCTCCTCACTGCAACCTTTCTGTAAGAGGATGTCGCTTCATTTATTGATGAGCTTTGCGTCCCCAATTTGCATGCCCAAGTCACACTCTCTTAAGGCAGTAACTCAAGACATGTCTC
This sequence comes from Nesogale talazaci, assembly GCA_004026705.1. Taxonomy (NCBI): domain Eukaryota; kingdom Metazoa; phylum Chordata; class Mammalia; order Afrosoricida; family Tenrecidae; genus Nesogale; species Nesogale talazaci. The sequence goes on along the minus strand of PVJH01016813.1, from coordinate 20,991 downwards.
ACCATAATTCTGCATAGTGAAAATAATAGACAATTCACAAGAAAATGGAACCACAACTACAGACATAGAAGCTAAGATTTACAATACATCACAAAATAGATGACTATAGATAAAAGGGCCATATTAAGTAATTCACCATATGGAAGAGTTTGAGACAGATTTCCACTTCCATAACTCTCTCTGCCCTCCACACTTAGTTTAAACCCCTCCTGAAATATGAAGGATCCACATACAATGACTTTCAATTTATTCAAGTTCTATTATATTTCTATATGGGTTGCAACATTATTTTTCTCCTGCCAGTAAATTGTCTCCACATCTCATGAACCCCATTTATTGTACAAAAACTTGAACAAAACCATGTAAGCCACCTGTTTGAGTGATCTTTTATAATGATGACACATGACATCCAACAAAAAATAACATTTATTATGCAATTATTATCTTGCATACTGATTATTATCAAACAGAATAATTCTGCTGGATAAATACACTATTAACCCAAACACAAATGTTGGTTCTGCTTGCTATATACATTTTCACAAATACATCCAGATGCTGATAGAGTTGTACAAGAGGGTAATGTTGTCATTAATGCCATATTATTTCAAGTTAAATGAGATTAGTTTTAAAGCTCACATTACAATTTTCTAGCCTGAAGTACTCTAGACAATATGATTAACTTTCCAAAAAGGGAAAATAATATTTCACTCATGGAATAATTATAAGGCAAGAAGAAGACATAATAATGTTCATATAAATATATACTTCTTTAACCAATACCTGAAATAAAGAATACCTTTTTTTTAATAAGGAATATGTCAAAGCTGAAAATTTAACACATTTGTAGAGGCAAAGGCTACATTGAACAAATGTAAGTTATTTCTAGGCTTCATTTTTCCTAGTTTGTATAAAAATTATAATATGTTAATAAAAACATATCAATAGATTATATTAGGAAATGTTTCCTTAAACCTCTTCAGGGAAGTATGGCAATAAACAATTCATAATTTTCAACATATTATCTTACTAGGCTAAAATTTTTAATTATTTTAAAAACACACTGATAACTGTTATTAATTAAAATACTGTTCTTTTTCTTTTCCTTTAACAAAAGGGGGCAAAGAAGAGGAAACAAAACATGAGGAAGCCAACTCACGCATAATATCAAGCAAAGGAACTTTCATATTTCCTCTTAATCAGGTTCTTTCTAGGCAGCAATGCCAATATGTAGGGAAGAACAGTTAGATGCATATGCAATATGCACATCTTATAACTCATATTGAATTGCTCTGAGTCCATAGATGAACAAGGATTCAATATTATTCAGATATTCTAGTGCAACATGCATTTGATCTACTTTATGGATACTAAATGCTTCTTTTTATGGCTTGTTTTATATTTGTGGCACAAATCATTTGAAACAACAGACCTGCTTTCAAAGTGGAACATTGGTAAACTCATATAAGTTAATATTTAAGACTACAACCTCCAATAAACCCCAGAGTAGAGAAAGGAAAATTTAGATATCCTATCTGGTTAGCTCATACTTGTGATCTTCAATGACCTATCATTTAATATTTTTAGGTCTTTAATTTATAGTTACCAGATATCTACTTATTTAATCAATTTTCAACTTCACCTTACATTCTCTAGGTGAACTATTTATTCATTTGAAATAATTTACCAGGGCTGAGCCCCAGTGGTATAGTGGTTGTGCGTGGGACTGCGGCCCACTGGGACAGAGGTTCAATGCCAGCAGTGGGGTTGGGCCTTCAACTCCCACCACTGGAAAGCAGTGATTCCCCCCCCCCAAAAAAAAAAACTTAAAAAAATGAAATAATTTACCATTTCAAGAATTGATTTATGGTTTTTATATTGCACAAACAAAGCCAACAATACTAATCCTTATAGAAATTTTAAGACTTTATTAATGTCCAATTTGGTTGCAAAATAATGACAGCATCATAACTGAATCTAGTATTTATTTGAATTCACAAACACTGGCAAAAATCACCATATTTAACACCAGTTTCCACTTAGAAAAAGTCCCCAGTTGGCAGTTAAATATAAAACAATATGTTTGTAGACTTCTGAAAAATAAATTTGATATAAAATCCCAAGAAAACAATTTTAGCAGCATCGAGTCAATTTCAATTCATAGTTATGCTACACAGCAGAGTAGGGCTATTTCCTGTGGTTTCTGAGTTTCTAAATCTTTCCAGGAGCGGAAAGCTTCATCTTGATCTTGCAATGTATCTGGTGAATTCGAATGGCTTATCTTTTGGTTAGTCATCCAAATCAAAACCAGAGACTTCTTTTAAAGCCCACAGCACCTGAAATTCACCAGTGTTCTTCCATCCAAATAATAATCAGGCCTAACCTGCCTTAGCTTCTAAGAGAGAGAACGAGTAAGGGTGAGGTCATGGGTCTATGTCCTTTGACAGAAAAAAAAAAAAAACAACCTTATTTAAAAGATCCAAACCAAAATAAGCCTTACTGCAAAAATCCAAGCCAACTGCTCTTAGGAAATTTTGACTAAAATCTCAATCCAAATACTGATTCTGACTGATAACAACTCCATAGGACAGAGTAGATCAGCCCCTATGGCTTTTCAAGACTGAAAATCTTTACAACATAACTGAATCAAGTATCTATTTGAACTTATAAATACTGGCAAAATCACCATATTTATCACCAGTTACTACTTAGAAAAGGTCCCCAATTGTCAGTTAAACACAAAACAATATATTTGTAGACCTCTGGAAATCTCACCAGAATTTTGACAATATATCATTAATAGATTTTACTCATTGAACAATTATGGCAGAAGTCCTAAAGAAATATAAGAGGATACCAATAAAATCATAAATGAAGAAAGTAAAAGAAGCCACTAAAAAGGGAGGAAAGGATCAATATATAAAATTATATATATTTTATATATATAACAAAGGATCAATATATAAAATTTAGGGAAAACTGCTTATTCACGCTATTAATTCCGTATGTCTATTAAGCAACTAATCAGAGAATGCTGCCTCATCATTGGATGGAATTTTATAACCTGTTATACATAGTTCACTCAACCGCGCTTGCTGCAAAAGAAGAGGACTTCAAGCACTGGTGAATAAAGATTAATGATTGAAGCCTACAGTGTGCAATATAACACAGTTTAAAGAAAACAAAAAGACTCACAACTAGCTCAATAGGTAACATCATCATAAATGCATGGGATTTATTTGAAATTTATTTGAAATTGTGAAGTATTTTTCTTTGTTTGGATCCACAATCAACACACATGGAGACATCAATCAAGAGATCACAAGATGCATTGCACTGGGAAAATCTATTGCAACCGCCTGAAAATGCTTGAAAGCAAGAATGATACTTTGAAGAAGTAGCACCTGACTTAACCCATGGCATTTTCAACCATCATATATGCATGTGGAAGTTGGAATAAGAAAGAATGGAGATGGCTGAGCCCCGGAGGCATAGTGGTGGGACTGCAGCCCACTGGGCTGGTGATTCAAATCCAGCAACAGCTCTCCACGAGCAAGGGTGGGCCTCCTACTCCCACCAGAGGGCAGTGATGCCACGCCCCCAAAAAGAATGGAGAATAATTGATGCATTTGAATTATGGTACTAGAGGAGAGTATTGAAAGTACCATGGACTGACAACATAACAGACAGATATTTTATAATAAATACAACCAGAATGCTTCTTAGAGGCAAGGATGACAAGATATTATCTGACATACATCATACATAGTAAAGGACAGGGTCAGTGAAAAATAACTTTCTCAACAATGGATTGACACAGTTGATGCCACAATGGGTCAGACATGTGAAAAATTATGAGGATTATGCAGAACTGGTGAATGTTTTGTTCTGTTTGACATAAGGTCACCATAGTCAGAATTGACTTGCAGCACCTAAACAACACCTGAAAAACAAAAGTACTGCCATCAATGAGTCCATGCCAACTCCTAATGATCCTGTAGGAGAGCATAGAATGATCCCTGTAAGTGACTATTTATGGGAGTAGTAAAGAAAACTTCACTACCTTAATGAGCAAAAGATAAATATCCAATTTAAAAAATGGACAAAATGCATAAGGCACAGGTTATCAAAGATGACATCCAAATCATTAACATGAAAAATTACTCTAGATTATTAACCACGCAGGCAATGCCAGGCAAAGCAATGATGAGATGTCACCTTTTACCAATAATGACAAAGTAAAATGTGCACACATACACAAAGACAGAAATAGCAAATACTCTAAGGGATGCAGAGAGACAGAAATCCTCAAACACTGTTGGTGCCACTGTAAATATATAGTAGCATTTTAGCAAGCAATAAGTCACTACCTCAAACCTGGGACTAGAAATTCCATGTAATCCAGCAATACTTCTCCTAGCTACATAACCTAAAAAAGTAAGGAAGTGCACAATAGTGAGAAGATATAAACTACCCTTGTGTCAGCGAATTGAATGAATAAAGAAACATTGTGCACACACTCACAATAGAATGTGTAACTGAAAAACAATGATGGCATGCTGAGTGAAATTAGTCAATCACAGAAAGACATATATTTTATGGAACCAGTGTCAAAAGGAAGAAAATCAGGATAAAAATTTTCTGTCCAAAGGAAACAGTCTTGAAAGATTACAAAGGCAGATAACAAAGTGAGGATGATGAAGCAGTAGACCAAAGGTGGAGAGCTATTTACTTCAGTGAAGAGTTAGTATAATACACACACACAGGGACAAGAAGGTGATGAATCAAAGGATCAGGGGATAAGGTAAGATACAGCAGTTTTAACTATTGACTGTAAGTTTGATTGTCTGAAATGCAAACCCTTCACCTCATTCACAGTAAAGTTTTATTGAAAAAATAAATAAAAGGCCAGCAAAAAAGGAAAAGATCAAAGTGAACATTAGAGGGGATTTAAAATTTGTCCTTGAATATAGATTAGCTAAATTAGGTACAAGGAATAATGAAGTAAATAAGCTGAATACAGCATTTCATTAGGCAGTTTGGGAAAACAATTTAAATTAGTATTATAACGAAGTGCACAAAAACCTGGAATTAGAGAGTCAGACAGAAAAATATGCTTTGTTGATTTTAAGTTGAATGATTTTAAGAAAAAGTTCAATGCTCACGTTGCAATACTGAAGGGTCCTCTGGGGAAATGGAACACTGGTGGCATTCTAGTTATGCATTGGGCCGCTAACTGCCATAAAAAATCACCAGCTGCTCCCCAGGAGAAAGATGGGACTCTGTTTTCCCATAAGAGTTATAGACTTTGGAACTCACAAGGGCAGTCCTGCCATGGCCTATATTCATACCCTGCCACTATGAGTTGGAGTTGACTCAATGGCAGTGAATTTTTGTTTGGCATCAGAAAAATATTTAATGATGCAGGAAGCACCAAAAGAAGATATAAAGAATGTACAAAATCCTTCTATCAGGAAGAAATGGTAGGTATTTAACCATTTCAAGAGGTAGCACATAATCAAGAGCCAATTGCATTGAAGAAGTAAGTCCAAATTGTCCAGGAGACATTAATGATAAACGAGATTCCAGGAATTGACAAGGGTACCAATGGAAAGGTTTCAACAAACTGTCAAACCCAGGAAGCAGCCACTGATTTATGGAAAATTTGGAAGAAAGTTTTCTGGTCAGCTAATTGAAAGTGATCCATATTTGTACTCTTTCCAAAGAAAGATGACATGACACAATTTAGAAATTATTGAACACTATCATTAATATCATATGCAGTAAAATTTTGCTGATGAATATCCAACTACAGTGTATTGACACAGAGCTGCCAGAAATTCAGAAGATTCAGAAAAGGACTTGAACCAAAAGATAGCATACTGATATCAGATAGATCTTGGTGAAAACAGAGATATCCAAAAGATGTTTAAGCATATTTTATTGATTATACAAATGAATTAAACTATGGGGATCATAAAATATGGTTAGCACTGAAAAGAATGGGAATTCTAGAATAGTTTATTGTGCTAAGGCAGAACTGTGGTAATTACATAATCTGTTGTCAATTTGAGATATACATGTGAAGGGGTGGAGTTTACATATTCATCAGGTAGTAGCTTGATGACATCATTTGGAGATGCTAAGGAGATAAATAGCTCATTGGAGGTAGCACAATCACTCACTTCCTGGTAGACCTTGCAGTTGACAAGCCATATGAAGATAGGTTTATGACAGCCAGAGACTAGGAGCTGGAGAAGCCATATGGAGACCTCTGCCAGCACAGAGATGCTAACACTGCTACTGGATCCATAAGACTTTCCACCCACTGGCTTTTGATTGCCTTGCATTCAGCATCATTGCATGTGTTTCATGAATGTGAAAATGATTGGTATTAGACGTGTGGGCTAATACTGGATTTAGGGACTTGATTTGGACTAGGCTGGGTGTTTTCTCAATATTCAATTGCTCTTGTATATAAAGGTCTTTCTTATACACACGAGTGTCTATGAATTTGTTTCTCTAGTCTACCCAGACTAACACAAGAACCTATGCATAGAAAAAAGGCAGTCACTAGAACAGAACAAGTGGATACTGAATGGTTTAAAATAAGGAAGATGTGCCTTAGTCTTGAATCATTTCATTATTCTTATTCTGCCTCTATTTTAAGCAAATAGAGAAGCTGGACTATAGGAGGAAACAATGGCAATGGAAGAAGAGTCATTAATATTTCTTTTTGTTTGCCATTAAAGACTGAGTACATTTCAGCTTTACTTTTCCCCTTCTGTTTTTTAAAAATTAGTTTTAAAATTTTTATGCAGTTATTAAATATTTTATGCAGTATTTAGGCTTTGGAGGATAAAGAATTTGAAGGGATTCTTTTCCTTTGGTCTGTAAAGAAACATACCACATATATTTGCATAGCCCATCTCATGAAATAAAGAACAATATACTATTAAACTCTCCATATTTATTTTGCATTCCCTCATCCTTCTCTTTCCTGTTCCCACATCTTTTCATGCGTACAGTACAATCTTGCTTGTTCAAAGTGAGGGAGTCTTGAAGCACAAGTTGATAAAGGTCAGGGTTATTACCTTTACGGTGGAGTGCAACTCAAACTAAAGAAATGTAAATTCCTTACAGCTGAACCAAGAGATTACAGCATGATAAATGGAGAAAAGAACGAAGATGTCAAAAGTTTCATCTTGTTTGGATCTACAATCAATGTACATGAAAGCATCAGTCAAGAAATCAAAGAATGAATTTCTTTGGAAAAATCTATTGCACAGGAAGATGTCATTTTGAAGATTCATTGCCTCATATGCCTGTGAGGATAAGTAATCAAAAAGGAAGACTAAAGAAGACTAGATACATTGAATGATGGTACTGGTGAAGATTATTGTGTTAGTCTGAGTAGACTAGAGAAATGAATCTATAGACCTTCATATGTGTATAATAGGGAGATTAATATACAAGAGCAACTGTACATTAAGAAAACATTCCAACCCAGTCCAGTCCAAGGTCATAAGTCTGATATTAGCCCATATGTCCGCTACCAATCTGTTCAAAAGTCCTGTTCAGATTCAGGAAATGCATGCAACGAGACCAAATGCAGAATGATCACAAGTCAATGGGTAGAAAGTCTTTGGATCAAGTGGCGTTGTAAGCATCTCAGAGCTAGCAGAGGTCTCTCTGTGATTTCTCCAGCTTCAGAGGTCTGATAGCATCAGAGTAGGTCCAGGTGGCTTCTCCTCAGGTATGTCTCTCAAGAAGTCAGCCTTGTCAGTCAAGTGTCTCCAAGGGATTGAATGGTGAGAGTCTCTCCTGCCTCTGAGGAGAAAATACCGGATTTCCCTGAATTCTCAGAGGAGAAGGCCATGTTCATACAGAGGTTTCCCTGGCTTTCTCTGGATTGCTAGCCTAGACTCCACCCATACACTCTTAATCCTCAAACTGATGCCAGATTAGGAGACTGCCACAGTTACTGAAAAGACCATGGTGTGCCAGGAGTACAAAAGCTTCTGTCTTGGAAAAAATAGAGTTAGAATGTTGCTTAAAGAGCAAGGATGGTGGAACTTTTTCTTAAATACTTTGAACATGTTATCAGGAGAACTGTGTCCCTGGAAAAATACCTCATGCTTGGGACAGTAGAGCATCATTTAAAAAAGGGACAACTCTCAAGGAGATGAATTGACACAATGGCTACAAGAGTGGCTTCAAACTCAGCAAAAATTGCAAAGATGAATGAGGTTTTGCTTAACTCTGTTGTACATAGGGTCTCTATATTTTGAAACAGACTCAATGACATCTAATTGAAACAATCTACAGCAGCAGTTCTCAACCTGTGGGTCGTGACCCCCCCTTTTTTAAAACAAAAACAATTATTTTATTTCCAAATCCCAACTCTTTTGTCAGGGGCTGGCATTCTGCAGTACAGCATTCCTGAGACTGGAAGGAATTCTTTAATCCTTTCCTGGAGCCTGCAAACCTCAGTGAGGCTTTGGATGAGGATGCCTCCCAGCCAGCAGGGGCTGCAGAAACTCCCTCCACAGCTCCACTCTTCTGCTGGGTATCAGGCAGTCCTTATATCTTGGACAAAGGGCCTGGCCTTGCTGGGGACCCTGAGGGAGCGAGTTCCTTGAAGTGTGGGAATAGAAGTCAGCTGGTCATGGAGAGTAATGCCAGGGACAGCGCTGATGGCAATGAGAGTCTCCCCAGCAGGAATCTGGGCCATGGAAGAAACGGCACAGTAGGCAGGAAATGGCTGGGTGCCAAGCACTGAGAGAGGCCACTGGGGAATGCCAGTGGGCAGAGAACAGGCTGTCCTGTGATGGCAGAGTGCTCAGATCTAGGGGGTCGTCTGTTTGGATCAGGTCCTCCCCCCTGCTGAGCGGCATCTGAGTCTCCAGGCTCCACCATCCCCCACTCCCTGCTCCCGCAGCTGCAGACTGGGAGCGGATGACCTGCCAGATCTTCTCCAGGTCATTGCATAATGCATTCACGAAGTCAATGTCCCTCAGCAGCGTGCTCATTGCGGGCAGCAGAATGGAGGCGTCCATCAGAAGGTACTTCATGTTCTTGGGTTGCATCATCATACTCCTGTATTTGTCGTCCAACATGTCCAGAAAAATGTCTTCTCCCTTGTAAAAGTGCCGTGCGGGGTGAACACCCTCTTCTCTGGCACCCTGCAGGCAGGCCAAGTGCATGTCCGAGACGATGCAGCTGCAGTTGGCCAAGACTTGCTGCTCCAGGAGCAGACGGCTCAGCTCCAAAGTGACCCACCAGACCTTCCCACCTGGCCGGGCAGCGTTATTCGCTATCGAGATGAGTCTTTGGGTCAGGAGATGGTTGTCGGTGGTCTTGGCTTCGTTTGGTACTGGGAGCTGAATTGGCTCTAATTTTCCCGCATCCAAGCCTTTGTTATGTGCCTTGGCAGAGAGGAGGCCGAGCAAGCGGGCCTGCTGATCATCCTCAGCAGGATGCTGAGGGGAGAGGTGCACCATACCCAGGAAGGGTCTGCTTCCCTTCAGGCTGTGGCTGCCCTTCTCCTCCTCCTCCGTGGTGTTCTACTCCTCCCTGGATGTGCAGCCGGCCACCTCGGAGCCTGCTGTGCTCCATGATCACTGTCTCTCCTTAGCCTTCTCGGCCTCTCCGTGGTCTTCCTCAGCGGGCCCTTTCTCCTCGTCTTCTTCCTATCTCACATTTTTGTAATTGGGTCTCTTTTGAACCCGCCTCTTGCCTTGGGGCTTTTTCATCTTAAGTGAGTGCTTGAGCGTCTCGGTGGACTTTACGAAACACTGAAAGCTGGGCTTGGCAGAACTTTCCGGCTCAGTCTGGGCTTGCGGCTCAGATGATTCACCCTTCAGAATGATCTCAGCAAGCGAGTCTACCAGGGGTGCGTGAAGTATAATGAGAAAGACCTGAGAGAGAAGGCAGGGGTCGCCTGAGACCATCGGAAAATACAAATTTCTAAGGGTCTTAAGAACCAAGAAACCGCTTCTCTGTCTCCAGGTGAGTCCACCCACATGTAAATAAGCCCAGATACAAGAAATCAGCATGAACACTGTTACTCATGCTACATCATGCTTCAAGACAAAATTTAATTTATTTGTCATTAGAAATAAATATTTCACAAGACATAATTACATATTGCTTTTGTCATTAATCACTATTCTTCAATTATGTACATCTGCATATCAGATATTTACATTATAATTCATTACAGTAGCAAAATGACAGCGATGAAGTAGCAATGAAAATAATTTTATGTTTGAGGTTCACCACAACACAAATAACTGTATTGAAGGGTCCCAGCAGTAGGAAGGTTGAGAACCCTTGGTCTACAGGATATTGAGAGAGAAAGAAGAAATAAAACATAGTCAGATATCCTATTTGCTTAGATATAACTAACATTTCATTGTCATGAAATAATATCACAGCAAAAATCTAAATCTTATATTGATTGAACAGCAAATATCTAGCTTACTATCATACACTATACTGTTCATGGTAAATTCTAAAGGGAGGGAAAGTTAGAAATCTTATAAACAAGACCAGTTTTTCTGATGGTGTTATTTTCAGAGTTGCACAGCCCTGAGTTAAATTACATATGCCATATTTTCAAATATCAGATTTTACATATTATTCTTTATTTTAATTGATTTAAAATAATTACCGATATATTTCCATTTGGTTTTGCAATTATTCCTAGAAAGAGCAGCAGGGGAACTTGTTCCACTAAATCTCACTAATTTGGACAGCATTGTGGGTGTAATTTCAAATGTAAAACTGCATTATCTACATTAAATAAATTTGTATTTATTGTTCTTTACTTGTTTTTATTTTCACAAACTTCCCTCAAAACAATACACAAATGTGAAGGATTTATATTTTATTAAGGTAAAATCATTCTGATAGTGAAAAAATTCCATTATAATTTCTACTTTACCTTAATAACAGAGACTAGAGAAAAAAAATCATAAACATTCATCTGCATATAAGGAAGAGGTTTATATACAAGAGGAATGGAACATTGAGAAAGCATCCCAACCCAGTCCTGTCCAAGTCCATAAGTTCAATATTAGCCTATATGTTCGCTATCAATCTATAAAGTCTCCTTCAGACTCACAAAGTGCATGCAATAACACTAGGACAATCAGAGACCAGTGAGTGTGGAGTCTTGTGTATCCAATGGTGGTAGAAGCATCTCAGCATTGGCAGGAGTCTCCATGTGGCTTCTCTGGTCCCAGAGGTCTGTTTCCATCAGGGTAGGCTCGTGTGGCCTCTCCTCTGGCTCCTCCAGGACTCAAGGTCTATCAGCATGCTGTCGTCTTGCCTTCTCTGCTAGTCAATCTCCAAGAGACTGAGTCAGGAATCTCTCACTTTCATGGGGGAAATATCTTGCGGTTTTCCAGAATTCTCAGAGCAAGCCATGCCCACACAGAGGTCTCATTGACTTGGGTATATCATTCCTTCCATGTTGCTCTTCTGTGAGTGATTGTCCAATTATCTTATAGGTGATATTCAGGTCTGTACTTTTTCTATGCTCTTTAACATCAATTTTATTTCTTGTTTTGAATTTCTGATACTTATTTCTGATGACACCTCATAATCACACAGATGGTGTGCTTCTTCCACATGGATTTTGTCCAAGAGGAATTACTGACAGGTGAATGATGTGTAAACATGACAGTGGGGCAAGAGAAAAAGAAAAGAGGAAAAACAAGAAAGTAAAAATTATATATAGATATAAATATAGATATGTAAATATATAAAATAGGTACATCAGTGTGTGTGTGTACATTCAAGGAAGCAAATGGACATGTTGGGCCTCTACTTAAATATTACTTCAGTCCAAGGACAGATTGTTCTATTGATGCAGACATATATGATACTCACTTTCCCAACATGATCACTGAAGACAAAATGTGTGCATAAGCAAATGTGAAGAAAGCTACTGGTGTCTGGCTATTAAAAGATATCATGCCTGGGGTTTATAGGTTTGAAGTTTAACAAGAAACTGTAACTCTTTATGGGAGTAAAACACCCTGTCTTTCTTCTGCGGATAGGCTGGGGGTTTTGAAGTATTGTTCTTGCACTTGGCACCCCAACCTGTAAGCACTGTGCCATAAAACAAGTCGAACTCCCTGCCATCTATTCCTGGCTGACTTACAGCAAGCCTCTTGGGTTTCTGAGACTGTAAGTGTTTGTCAGAGTACAAAGTCCCTGGGGCAGCTGGTGGTTTCAAAGTGCAGACAGTGTGGATCACAGCCGACTGTGCAAAACTACCCCAGGATGTCTCCTAGTGAAGAGAAGAGGAAGCTGACGTTGAATTTTCTTGATATTTAAACAATATAGATTTTATCAATTCTGAGCCAGTTCCAGGCTTATCATAAAACACAGCTGTTTACTAGCCATATCTGGGTCAATTAGCTAAAGACACTAATATTTTTACAATGTAGTGCTCAGTGATGCAGTTGTGCCTTAGCTCCAGTCAGTTCTGCTGGGCCACTAGGGTTCATAATGGGAGTCACGAATCACTGTAGATGCTAGAATAACAGAGTACACAGTTGCTAGATGGAGAAATAGTGCTTGTTACTTGCTTGCCCTTCTCAGAGTTTGAATGGTAGTACTTAAGCCCAGTCACTTAGTAAATATGATTATAACCATCTGCTTCTCCTGTATTTTTTTAAGCCACACTCCATATCAGTAAGCCCACTCTCTGAATCAGATGAAGGAAAGATGAGCTGAACTTTACTTCTACCTGCTGCTTCATGCATCACCTAAAAACAAGGGATTCACAGTTACACAGAAAACCCATTTTCCTTCAATTCTACACTCTGCTTTTGCTTAATGTTTTAAAGGATGTTTCCAATATTGAGCATTATTGCAGAACCACACGACAACACAAACTTCATAAGAAGTACCTTCCACAGATGTCAAGTAAAAGCAGCAGAGGATAATTCCCGGTGGTTTGGCTGCCCATTGGATCTTAGCACCCCTCCTGAGTTACATTGTTCATGGTTGGGACCTAGAGCACCACTCCACTGTTTGAGGTGACTGAACGCTCTGTTTGTAAGTAATGGGAATCTCCTCAAGCTAATGGATATTAAGGTACTGTTTTTGTTCACATGGAAATGCTGAGGGTTCTGAGAAGAAGAAAGGCAACTGCATCTCTGACCCAGGAATGTGCCACACAGCCAGTTTCTTCTTATACACAAGGGCAGGGCTTTTGTTTTCCTTTCTTCTTTTAAAGGTCTCATTTTTTCTTCACATAACTCCTCTTCTTCATAATCCATGTCTTCTTCTCTTAATAGCTCAATAATGTTACCAGCCCTGGAGCCAAATGATCTTCTTAATAGTGCCCATTATTTGCATTCCTTTGACTCGAATGCCATTTTCGCTCAATCCGCGGTTGAGGGCGATGTTCTATCAAACAATATTTATACTCCTCAAAGAGCAGGACTCTTTGAGTGACTTTTTTGCCCTCCACATGACCAGCACAAGTTCAATACTGTAACTAGCGCTGCCTTCCACACGATGTGGTATCTGGACCTGTGGAGGTTGCTTGCGGGCCAATATCAGATGTCTGCTTGTGTAAAGCAATCGAACCCCAGTGCTCTCTATTTTGCTTCTCTTCACACATTTGCCACATTTTGGGGGATAAGGTGTTCTCTTAATATTTTATTTTAAGACCATTCTTTGGTTCAAAATATAATATAAATGAAATGAACTAATCCTTGCTCTAAGGAATGAAAATGATTCCTCATCTTAAGCTGTTTTTCTCTTGTGTAACATTTAAAACATTTTGATAATTATAGAATGCTTGAAAAATGATATGGTAATAGAAATCTTTTAACTTCAGAGTTATAAAGTGAAGCCTTAATTACTCAAGAATGCAAAAGTCAATTACCTGCCACTGAAGTTTGCCCAGGGAGACAAACACATTTTCCATTACAGATGGTCCAAACAGTATGGCCATATTTCATTTTCAGTACTACATAAGCACATGCAAAGTATAACTGAATGCAAGTGTATGCATATTTACACACACACACACACACACGTTCCAGAGTGTAGAAAGAAAAATAAAACCAAACATAAGATTTATTAACCTATTATTATATTTCTCTTATATAAATGCAGATGAATGTATTATTAGAACAAATATGTATCCAGGAGGAATACTTCAGAAAGTTCATGAACAAATTTTATTATCCTTTAACTCCATTTCTACTAAGTTTTGAAGCCCTTTCTTACAGTCCATCATACAATATACATTGAAAGCTTTATACATGATAGATATGAGGGGATTTCAAAAAGTTCATGGAAAATGCATTTAAAGCATAATGTAATCTTCTTAGGAACTGTCCAAACCTTCTCATACAGAAGTCACTTCATCTGGTAGCACAGGGGTTAAGTACTGAGCTGCTGATCAAAATGCTGGCAGTTTTAATTCACTGCCCCTCTTCAGAAAAGGCGATGAGAGTCTGCTGGGAAACCCTGGCCTCTGGGTCATTGATGGTGTCGTGGGGATGCATTAGCTGCAAAGTCTGTGGTTCCAACCCACCCACCGGTCCCTCCATTCAAGTACATTGAGTCTTCCTTCGTCTATGAAGATCTCCAACACAGAAAAAAAAAAAAAGCAACAAATGGTCCCATCGACTCTGTCATGGAAGCTCCTGCTGAGGTGGAATCAACTGAATGGCAGTGGGTTTGGATTTTAGGCTTTTCCAGGGTTACTAGATATCAAAACCGATCACTAGCAAGGGGTCTATGGAGTGTGCAAAAAGTAAAAGAAGATTTAACTTAAAGCTAATCAGACCTCAATTATTTCAATAAAAATCCATTTCCTCTTTGGATTCAGTTCTGTAATAAAAAGAAATGTAAATGAAGAGTTGGAAGGACATAATCAAGTTGCTAAACAAACCTGAGGTGTGAAAAGAGAGTTTTTGATAAAGCATTTGATAACTAGATTTGTCTTTCATATTAATGCATGCCTTTCATCTGTGGTTAATTTGAAAATGAAATGATAAATTGGACAACATTTACTTTTAAACCATAAGGGTAAAATAGTATTAACCTTCTACTGTGTTGTTGATGTTTGACATTCATCACAACCCAATTCAGCTATCGTTCTTACTGCAATCTAAACCTCTCTCAAACTCAGCAGACTGATTGGTGACCCCACACATTTCAGTAGAAACCCTCACCATCATTTTTAAGAAGTCCACGTCCATCCAGCCTTGTTTTCTAAGGAGTCCCTAGGTGGACTCAAACCTCCACCTTGAGGTCAAGCAATGGGACATTTTGGGTTAGTAGTTAAGCACTTCTTTATTTCCTCCACTCAGGATTCCTTTCCTACTGCAATACCCATGCTTTGTTTTGTTTTTCTCTTGTGCCAATTTTTATTATGACTGGGGATTTTGACAAGGGAAATGACATTCTCGCTAAATCTTAGATTCTGTCCTTTAAAGTACATGCAAAAATAAATTAAACCACACTTTCTTCTTTGCACCCAAGATATACTAGTATGTGAAATAGATGCTGGAATATGAATTTTCTTAAAAAAAAAAAGATTTCCTTGTGCTCTCAATTAATCTCCCAGCTGAATTTTATTCCATAGGCTTCAGTAAACACCCACAATGACTGCTCAGTCCTGTGTTCATCCCACAGCTGATCAACTGGGCTGCCAGAGTTAGGGCCTAGGAAGAGCTTGGCCGAATGACAGCGACCAGGACTCAGTAGCTCAGGGTTAGTCACTACATCTATGACAAGTGTGTCGCACATGCTGCTTGACAAGAATAGGATAAGGATCATCAGTTTCACAATTCCACATATTAGTTATCCATTGCTATCTTAAATAATTCCTCAATAGTAATTTGGAACTTAAAATCTTAAAACTTTAACTTGGGTAATTTAAAAAAAGTAATTCGGCCATTTCATTTTTACATGTCTATTACTTTGATATTTCCTAAACTCTCAAGAGTTCTTTGAAATTATCTCAGTTTATAAAAGTAACTAGATTTTTTGGGATCCATTTTACAAGTTTAGAAATCATTATGTCTCTCTCTCTCTTTGAATGACATCTCGGAAGGGTAAATTTTCTGTTTTCAATTTTCTTCTCTAAAATTTCCCAACCTGAGTTTTGAGATTATCAATTTTGAGCTTATGGAATCTTTGCTTTTCTGATGCTTCAATTAAATGAACAAGTAAAAAGAGAATCACTATGCTAAAATAGCAAAATGAATGATTTTAAGCTCAATTAAGAGTAAAGGGTCCTTGTGTTAGGCTGGCTTGACTATAGAAACAAATCCAGTGACACGTATATGTGTGTAAGAAAAAGCTTTATATCAAGAAGTAACTATATACCAAGAAAACATCCTAGCCCAGTGCAACTCAAGTTCATAAGTCCCATGCTAGTCCATTAGTCCCTCTTTGGACTCATGCAGCCCCATGCAATGATGCAGAAGGCAAGAAGATCAGAGGCCGGTGGGTACAAAGTCATGCAGCCTTGACTTCCGAAAGCACCTCGGACCTTGTGAGTTGAAATGGACACCATGGCAGTGAGCCACTGTTCTCAGGAAGAACATGTTACTCAGGCCCAGTTTGACCCTGGTGCCCTGGGTCACACTCTGATTCAGGTATTGGAGGATGTTTCTGGATACATTCTTCTTTCTTTTTCAGTCATTAGCTATTTTCTTCTCTTTTAGACTATTCTCAAGAGCATTCCAGCATAGTGTCGTTTTCTTCAACCAAGGGGAAGGAGAGAGACAGAGAGAGAGAGAGAGAGAGAGAGAGAGAGAGAGAGAGAGGTTCAATCTCAGTTTTCTACTGGCTACCAAATTTTCTTTGCTTTCCTTCCAGCAAAACTCTCATCTCATGGAGGTGTCTTCTTATTATCTTCAGTTTATTCTTATTTTCCCCTTAACCCTAAAGCATAAAGATGCTTTTCCTTCAGCACTATATTTCGAAATCTTCATTATCCCCTTGAATATCTAAAACTGTTATGCTATATTCAGTAATCACTTTCATGTTGTTAAATCTACAGATCACTCTTCCGTCCTCTTAGTAATTTCATCTGTGAGATCACTTGATATACTTCTGCTTGATAGAATTTATTTTCTTGTATTTCAAGTGCGTATAGCTTATAGCTGTTCGACAACTAGGGGTGTGAACAGTTTGCCTTGTAGAAATTGCATATTTATGTACTTATCTCACACATTGTCCAGTAGATGGCAGTAAGGTGCCACAATAAAAAGCATTTTTCTCAGATGACTTCCCCATTCCAATCCATCAGTTGGCCCTTTGTGTTAGCTGAGCAGGGTACCATTTCCTCTTATGTCATGGGCTACTTTTATTCAGTCCCCTTTGATCAGATCTTCTCTTATCCAACAAATTGTTCAAACTGGGTATTTTCGGATCCAGTCATTTAACATTTTTGTACACATTTTATATTAAAAGAGATAAATTTGGACTCCCCTACTTATGCTTTTAGTCTAAACTTATCCCTTAAATTTCAAACATCTAAACTCAATTGTCTACTGCATTTACCATTGTGCATTTAGCATATATCATTTTGACGTCTCAGGTACAAGCCCTGGTGCTAGTGGGGCTGTAGTCTGCGTGTTCGGAAGTTCAAAGTTGCCAGCAGCTCTCCAGGAGGAAGACCGGGCTTTCTGCTCCAGTAAACACTGACAGTCTCAGAAACCCCGGGGTGGCTCGCAGTCAGCCAGGACTCTGAAACACTGAGCTATGTGTTTTCTTTTTAATGCACATTGCATACATACTGCTTTGTTGCTCTTCTCTCACCCACAATATAGTCTCCTATTATTTATGACCACAAATTTATGGTATCTCCAATCTTCCATTTTCTCAAGTCAAAAACAAGATGTCAGCACTTTCGGGATGATGGCAGCATGAGAAGTTCTATGTTTCCTATGACGTTGCATCAAGGAAGACAACTGAGAAACCAGTAGCCCAGCTCTATAAGATCTCTCAAAAGCAGTCAGAGAGTTGCAGAAACTAGACACATGCTAAGTGAGTGTAGGGACAACTTTCAGAAAGTAAGGAGAAACTGTTGTACTTGGTATCAGGGGCCATGGCAGTGGTGGCTGTAGCAGCTATGGACTGTCTCTCAAGTAAGCAAAGCAGACTTTGTCTTTTTCTTACTTGACCTTCAGATTGGTGTGTGGGGGGGGGGGGGGGGGGGAGGTGCGAGGAGAATTGTATTATCTGAACCGAAGAGCCTTGGTGCCATAGTGGTGACTCTGTGGATGGCTACATGCATGGTCAACCGTTCAAAACTTTCAGGAGAAAGATGAAGTTTTGTAGGCTCGTGAAGAGTTGGGATAAACATGAGGATTTTCTCTGCTCATGAAGCATTAACTGTCTCAGAAACCCACAAGGGCAGTTCTACACTATCCTAAAGGTTAGTTAAAATTTGGAATGGACTTAATGGCAGTGAAACATTATCTATTAAGAGGTTGATATCCAAAATACATTAAAAAATATAATCCCATTTAAATCCTGGAAAAAAATACTTGAATAGGCATGCCTCTAAAGAAAACATGCACATGGCCTATGAAAATGAGAAAATAGTAAACCTCCTTTAGGGAGATACAAATTAAAGTCATAATGAGATACCATTTCATGTCTACTAAGATGGCTGGAACTGAAAAAAAAAAATTAATGAACTGGCTAGGATGCAGAAAGATTGGAAAGGGAGATGAGTCATAACATATTATAATAAAATGATAACAATATCTCAAAAAATTACCAAGGGATATAAAGAAACCGTAATTATAAGAATGAATTTTGAGTCATTTGATTAATATATAAGAACAATTATTTCTTGAGACATGACCCTGCTTGGTGTTCACCCTATGAGATGACTGCAGATATGGTTGTCATAGCAAAGAGTGATGAAGAAATCAGATGGTGACTGGTCATCAGGAAAAAGCATGCTATGGTCTTAATAGTTTTTCTTAAAATAAGTAGCCATCTAATTGATGTGGTCAGCCAAGCCATGGCAGAAGAAGCATACCAGCAGGTGTGATTCAATGAATCAGACCCAGAGGGAGGAACTGTATCAGTGCTTAAATTCTTAACAATCAGTCTTTGGAATATACTATGGATGACGGTGAAAGCCCCAAATCCACTTACATAGTCCCTAGTTTGGACTGAGTGCCCCGTGAATACTCGCTGTGCACAGACGAGGAATGTGAACAGCTCGCAGGTCATACAAAAAGTGTTGTAGGGACATTGTTAGCACTCTACCATTAGAATTCCCTTGGGAACCACTTTCAATTTATCCTAATTAAAAAATATTGTTCACTTTTCCATGGATTGATATCCTTCACTGTTTCATATGATCACTGGATTGCCAGGTCCTTTTAAAAATGTTCTTTGTCCTTGCTTCATGTTTTTCTATACAGGGAATCAGGACTTATGAAGACACTATCTGAAATAATAATTACTTGATGTTGTGAGAGGGGAAGTTGAGGGGGAGGGAAGAGAAATTAACACCAATGGGTACAAGAAGGAAGAAAATGTTCTCAAGTTGATTGTGACAATGATTGAAAACACTTCTTCATATGATTGAGCTATTGAATTATGTGATGTTCCAAGTATAGCTCAGTAAAACAAGTTTTGAAAAAAGGATGGGCTTTAAAATGGTGCAAATCAGTTGGGCTGTTCTTCAAAAGGTTAAACATATAGTTTGATATAAGTCAGGCATTTCAGTCCTTAAAGAACAAGGAAGGTACATGCACACCGCAATTCACTGCTGTGGAGTCAATTATCACACACAGTAATCCATAGAGAACAAAGGAAGCTTGCCAAGGCTGAACACCTTTACCAAAGTTGAGGAACACAGCTTGGAAGGGGTGGCTGCTGGGGCTAAGGCACCCAACATGTATTCAAAGAGTGGCTGAAACACAAGCATGCAAACAGGTATGTATTCACGGCAATTATTCACTACAGCATTGTTCATAATAGCCAGAGAGTGGATATCACTGAAGTGTCTCTCAAGGGCTGAATGGACAAAGGAATGAAACATTTCCTTGTTGAATGAAAACTGATTCAATCTTACAGAGAAGTGAAGTTCTCATATGTGTTATATATACACAGAATGGATGAACCTTGAAACACGCTGAGGAACAAGCCTGTTACTTACTTTCCTAGATCCCACCTTTCCAGCTCCTAGTTCAGCTTCCCCCCTTCTCTCCCTCCGAAGAATGATGTTTTTCATAGATTGTTTTAAATTCCCATTCATTCTCAGAATCTCAGTGTTCAAAACCCATAGACCAAATCCTGCATTTATATACTCATTGGGTGACAACTGCAAATACTTTCCATCCGAATGTGCTTCAGTTCAAGGTCCAATCTCCCCGGGCACATTATCCCAACTTAGGCTCATGTTCATTTAAACTACATAATAAATCAAAGAGCAGATGATACAAACAATAGGAGAAATAAATATACATAAAATTCAATTATTTTAAATGGGAGGTTGAAATGATGTGCAGGTCAGAGGGGAGGATGATCACTATAAAGTAATTTAAGTACTGGGAAGTCCAGGTATAAAAATTTACTGCATCTACCTTTGTTTGTGAACTAATCACTGGTATTTAACATCATGCTTGCTAAAGATTTACGAGTCAGTAGTTACTTACTGAATAAGGAATTTGATTCAGATTAATATTAGAGTTTTTACCCTTTCAACTAATTTTAAAATTGTTTTTCATAATTGTGCTTGAAACATTTCCTTGGACTTCACTGACATTTGTCCTTTTCAATCTCACAAAATGAATAAGAGTATTTGTCATTGAGAACTATGAAAATATGCATATGTTCTAATTTCCCATCACTGTGCTTCTGAAATTAGAAATTGAACAAATCTGTTCAATGTCTTAAAATGTATAATTTATTATTGCCTTATGATAGAATTCTTCATTAAAAGTGATCTCTGTAGCCCAGTTTTAGAATAAC
>PVJH01016812.1:37467-49598 GCA_004026705.1 Nesogale talazaci | reverse complement strand
ACCTGTGCACATATACGTATTCACTTGTGCCTACCCCTTACACGCATATGCCCATGCACACGTATATGTGAGTGCACACTTGTTTTTTAGTGACTGGCATTTTTGCCAAATGTGTAAGTATCATATTTTTAGCACATTCACGATTGTCTTTTTTCTTTGTGACAGTGGTTTGCAGTTCGAAGCCACCAGCCTCTCCTCATAATTAAAACTGGACTTTCTACTCCCTTAAAGAGTGACACCCTTTGAAACGCATAGGATGGTTCTGCCCTGTTCTAAGAAGGTCCCCGTAAGCCAGCACCAACTCGAAGCTAGTGGGTCTCCCTGTCATGACAACCCCAATCCACACTCACTCTGAGGAACTTGACTTGGAATGTAGCGGCTGGAGCACAGGGTAGAGCTTCCCCTTTGGGTTTCCGAGATCATCAGTCTTTATGGGAGCAGACTCACTCTTCTCCCCCAGACTAACCGGTGGTTTCGAACTGCCGACCTTGTGGTTAACAGCCCAATGGGGCACCCAGGGCACCTGATACATGTCATCGCTGCTGCTTGTAAAGCAAGTTTGATTACAGCACCTGACTGCCAACCAGAGTAGCCCCCCATGGGAGGAAGATGTGGCGGTCCCCATCTGTGAAGAGTGCATCCTTGGAAGGCCTCTACAACTGTTGTGCTCCGTCTGTGGTGCTGTTTGAGTGGGAATTGGATGGAGGGGGGAGGGGGGCGTTTGTAGGTTGGGCATAGAAGGAGTTTCCCTGAACTGTCAAGTGTATGATGCAGAATAACCCACGGTCATCTAACCTATATTCCGCTAGGGCAGAGGAGGACCGCCCTACGGAGGTCCAAGGCTGGAATTTCAACTCAGGGCAGCCCAGGCTCAGCAAAGAGGGACCCAGGGGTCCTGCTTGTTAGGAACGTCTGTTCTCTGTCCTGCAGCGACAGAGCTTCTCAAGGCTCTGGCTCCCCTTCAGGCCCCTTCCAGAGAACAGAGCAGCTATGGGCTTAGAAGGAGTGAGGGAAGGCTGAAGGCATGCATGCTTGTTTTCCCCTAGGCTAAAGGCTCCCCTGGATCGGAGTAGGTTGCTGCCAGTAAAAGAACATTCAGACGAAAAACAGACACACAACAATAACAGGGGGACACAGACTATAGTCCATCAAGGTGTTGACACCTTCCTGTGTGACCTGTGGTCTGGAGCCTCAGATCTAAGGTGATGGTCCTTTTTACTTCTTTTCTGGTTTGACTTAGGTTGGAAAGGTGAGGTGAGAAAGCATTTAAAATAGTGTCTGGTCCATCCTTTTACAGAAGTGTCATGGAGAGGAGATGAGCCAATCAAGGTGTAAGTGTAGCAACACTGAAATGTGCGACTTTCCTCTAGTTCTTTTTTTTTCTCTCTAGTTCTTAAAAGCTGCCCCCCCCCCCCACTATCATGATCCCAATTCTACCTTGCAAATCCAGCTGGACTAGGGGATGTGCACTGGTACAGATGGAACTAGAAACATGGAGAATCCAGGACAGATGATCCCTTTAGGACCAGTGGTGAGAGTGGCCATACTGGGAGGGTGGGGTAGAAAGGGGGAGCCCATTTCAGGAGTCTACATATAACCTCCTCCCTGGGTACAGACAACGGGGAAGGGAGACATCAGACAGTGTATGATATGACAAAATAATAATTTATAAAATATTAAGGGTTCATGAGGGAGAAGGGAGCAGGGAGGGAAGAGAAATATGGGGAGCCTACACCAAGTGCTTAAGTAGAAAACAAATGTTTTGAGAATGATGATGGCAACAAATGTACAAATGTGCTGGACACAATGGATTGTGAAGAGAGCTGTATGAGCCCCCAATAAAATGATTTTAAAAATAAAATAAAATAGTGTCTGGTCAAGGAATAGTGATGGGCTATTGCAGCTAGTACTATTACTACTATTGTCACTATTATTTTCTTAAATTGTAGATAAGAAGACAAAACAAAACCGGAGAGCAGTGATGCCCCAAACAAAATAAACAACAACAAAAAATACTTCAGACTCCACAACTACTTAGGAATAATCCTTTTAATATTTCATAATCTGTATTTTCATTTAATAGTTTGTGAATGATGGGGCTGAGCCCCGGTGGTGTAGTGGTGTAGTGGTTGTGCGTGGAACTGCAGCCCACTAGGATGGAGGTTCAATTCCAGCTCCCAGGAGCAAAGGCTGGGCCTCCTACTCCCACCACCTGAGGGCAGTGATGCCCAAAACAAACAAACAAACAAACAAAAAATAGTTTGTGAATGTCTTCATGCTCTTAAATATTTTTATAATGATTTTATAATAGAATAACTTAAAAAACATTTTTGTTGGGGTAAATGTTGCATACCAAATGTTATAAAATAGGGCTGAGCCCCGGTGGTGTAGTGGTTGTGCGCAGGATTGCGGCCCACTGGGATGGAGGTTCAATTCCAGCTCACAGGAGCAAAGGCTGGACCTCCTACTCCCACCACCAGAGGGCAGCTATGCCTAAAAAAAAAATGTTATAAAATATACACGCATCTCTCACCCAGTTTCAGTAATCTGATGGCTCAGGTTTTTGTGGTTTTTTTTTTTAGAAATTGGGGGCTCGTGCATCTCGTATCACAAACCATCCATCTATGCATTGTGCCAAACACATTTATACCTTTGTTGTCGATGGCTAAGGTTTCATCTTTCCCTCACTAGCTTCCTCCATTTCAGTGTCTCATTATTTGATTCATAAATATTATCAGTATTTCAAAAGTTAAGTGTCATCTTTGATGCCACATGTTTGGTTTTTTCACTCCATGTGACATATGATTGTGGATTTAGCTTTTGAGCATTTTTATTTAGAGAAATGTTAAAGAACTACAAAAGCACAAACCTTGAACACATCTGGATTAACGATCGACAAACTGGAGCTTTGTACTAAGGACAGCCCACTGGTTGTGTTTGTAAATTAAGTCTTACCAGGACACACAGTCACGGCTCATTTTTTTTTACTTCTTTCTGTGGGTGCCTTCCAGCTATACAATGGCAGATCTGAGTAGTTGTGCTTAGTAGGTCAATGCATAAATCACTACGCCACCAAATGGGATGATCAGATCTGAGTAGTTGTGACAGAGACAACACAGTTCATGAATCCTAGACTATTTTTTTTGGGGGGGAGGGGCATCACTGCTCTCCGGTGGTGGGAGTAGGAGGCCCAGCCCCACTGCTGGAATCGAACCTCCGTCCCAGTGGGCTGCAGTCCCTTGCACAACCACTACACCACCAGGGCTCAGCCACACCTTGTTTTTTGTTTTTGGTTGTTTTTTTTTTTGGGCATCACTGCTCTCCGGTGGTGGGAGTAGGAGGCCCAGCCCCACTACTGGAATCGAACCTCCGTCCCAGTGGGCCGCAGTCCCGCGCACAACCACGACGCCCCCGGGGCTCAGCCCGAATCCTAGACTATTTGTTGTCTGGTCCTCGACGTAAAAGTTTGACAATTTCTGATCTAAATGTAACAATGTCAATGTTTTGTTATGAACATCATCTCCTCATAAACCATTGTTTTCTTATGCCGGAAATATGCATGACTCACCATCTCCATAGGTGTGTATTTCAGCGACACTGCATTCTTCATGCTGTCATTTCCAGTCTTTCTACCACCATTAACGTGTACGTGCTACCTTTTTCTCCCTTCTCAATCTCCTCAGTAGCCACTAGCATCTTTGTTTCTTATATACTGTTTATTTTACATAAGAGCCGTTACACAGCACCGGTCCTTTCACAGCTGACTCCATCCGACATCTCCAAGACTTGTCTCGGCCTTCGTCGGCTTCCAGGCGCCCTCACTCTCCATTGTCATGGCACAGGTGCCACGGGTTTGATGCATTCCCCAAGGGGTGTGTGTGTGTGTGTGTGTGTGTGTGTGTGTGTTTTAGTTTCCACTCTGCTACTTTTGCCAAACGTCTTCTGATGAACACGGATGTACAAGTTTCTGTTTATGTCCTTCGAATTTCTCCCGGCTCACATGGTAGTTCTTGTTCCACTTTTTGAAGAACTGCCCCACCATGTTCCAGAGTGACTGTGTAATTGCACATCTCTGTTAGTGTTGGATGAGGGCTCCCGTTTGTCTACCTGTCAACACTGCCCACATTTACGGTTTTCTGTTGCTTTGGAAGTTTTGTCTTTTTCAAGTTTTGTCTTGTTGTTGTTGTGTTGAGGCTATACCCAGCAGAAATGGACCAATTCAGAGTCTGCACAGGCAGATCAGTAACATTGGCTGCATTCTTTAGCTTATGCAGCCACGCTTGTTCTCCTTTCCCAAATTGTACCTCCCTCAGTACCTGTTCAATGAGGAGGGAGGTGCCCTGAGGTTCTAATTGCTGTCGTCAATTTGATGACATATAGATAGTTCTGAAATAGGACTGAGCGCAAGCGGATATGCTTTACGAGGGAAAGTCAACTGGTTGGGCTTTCAGAAGACGTCAGGGATATTTTTGGCTCCAGGTTTAAAGATTACCTCAGGGCACTCGTCTCCTCCAGCCTTTATGGCTCCACGAAGTCTAGCTTCCATGAGAGTTTGAAATTGTGTTCTCTGTCTTTTCCTGTCTTGAGCAAGAATCTTGTTTGTATAGCATCTCTGGATAAAATCTTGAGCAACAATTGCTGGGCATCCAGTTATGGTCTCAAGGAAGCAAAAACCAATTCCATTTTTAATGGCTGCATAGTATACCATTTCATCTTGTGACTGATAGCTTTGTAGCTAAATTTCTACACATCTGTACCTTTTATGCTTATATCTGTACTTGTATTTTATACTTTTCTGAAGATAGATAGAAGTAGAATTGCCAGTTCAAGATTTAGGCTTAAGTTTGATAATATAACATATTTTAATTTTGACATATTTTCCTACAGAGACATCACCAAAAAATCCAACATTGTGATTTGACAGGTTGTCTGCATTGACCTTTAAGGCCTAGTATATGTAACATTGTTAGGCGTCTCCATTGAGAAATTCCTCGGTTCCTGACTTTGCGCCAGAAAGAATTTACTCCGAAGCCTGGTTTGTGATCCAAGTGAGTTTTTTATAAAGGATAGAAGCACTTACAGGTGTTACAGTAAAGCTGGGGGCAGGGGTGGGGTGGGGGGAGGCCACGGCACAATTGCACAGACCGACGAAGCCAGCCTTACATATATTTTTTCCTGGCTTTTCAGAGTCCCCATTGGAGGCAATGGTCCATGGTACTGGCAGATCCCATTGGTTGAATCAAGCTCACCTGGTCTAGATGGGGCCCCACCCAGGTGTACTGGCTTCCTGTCTCAAAGACCTGACTGTGAGCATGCCCTCTAGTCTTAAGAAAGTCGCTTCCAGCTTTCCGTAAGTGGGGAAGGAGGTTTTGACATGGAGAGGGTCAACCCTGAGTCCTGCGTCTAGCTGCCGAACAAGATGGACTTCTCAGTGGGGTCTTTTCTTTGTTTTCAAGTATCAGAAGACTGTTAGGCATACACGTCACTGCCTTTGATGCCTTTGGGAACACTGCAGGTTGGACATTAGTAGATGTCTTAGGCGGGGCTCTCACTCTTTGTGTCCCCTTGTGCTTTGAAGAGCCGTCCCGGAACTCTGCGACTCTGCTATTGTCGGATGGATGGATGTCACAGCAGAAAGGGTTCGGATGGGGAAAAGAGAGTGTGAGAAATGTCTGAATATCAGTCAAAGACATTTCGCATCATATTTTTGCTAACAATGGAGAAAGACATTTTCATGTCTTGGTTGTAATTTTACTGCCAGTGTTTTTCCTGGCTAACGTAGCTTCTGTCAAGAGTAGACTGCATACGTGTTATTTCCGAATGAGACCATTGTGTCACTTTGTAGCTTCTTCTTCACAAGGATGAGAAATGGCAGAATAAGAGCAGTGCACGTGCATGAGATCTGGATCCATTTGGGGAATAGTGGGGGTAGGGACCGTGTGGTGACAGTAACATATGGGGCAACTTGGAATTCCAGGAAAAGCAAAAAGTTCTGAGAAAACCTTTTATGGCTTAAGTGAGGTAAGCTAGACTCTGGCACAAGGTCGAACAGTTGAACCGTTAACAAAAGAGAGGTTACTTGGCTTTTGATTTTTGTTTTTGAAGGTAAATAAATACTTAAGTCATGTTAACATTGCAGTTTGATCTTTATGGAGGCAAATGGACTGGGTCCACCCACAATGAGTACTAATTACATTATCAGATGCTCCAGCTTCAGTTGGCTTGTTTCAGAAAGTGAGTATTGAAGGGGATATTTTGGCAAAGAAGTCCGAAGAACCCACAGCTAGTCTAAAAGGCCAATCCCAATTTTGTTTGGTTTTTACTGGTTGTCAAGTCTCAGAATCAAGCTCTCAAAAAGCCTGTTGTTTTTAATTACATTTGCAACAAATATAAATGTTATGAACATTGAAAACGTGTAAGATAAGCATTACAGTAACTATCAGGAATAAGGTCTTTTTGTTTTGTTTTGTTTTTTTTGTGGGCATCACTGCTTCTGGTGGTCGTGGGCGCTACCCAGTGCCGCTCCTGAGAGCCGCCGCTGGATTTGAACCGCCAAGCCCCGCAGTCCCGCACTCAACCACTTACGCCACTGGGGCTCAGCCCCAGAAATAAGGTCTTTAAAAAAAAAAAAAGAAAATAGGATCCTCAAAAAGTTTCTGGGAAAATTCAATTATCTTATAATTCTCTATTTCCACGTGCTTTCTGAAGCCCATGTATTTCAGTACCCTCTGAGTATACACGTGAGCATATAATTTACAATTGAAAAACCATCAGTACTACTGACTTGAAGGGGACCTTTGGAGATTTTGAAGTCCTCTTTCTTGCTCTGGGTTTCGTTACCATTATACGGACCTATAGTCCACTCATATGGAGCAAAGACATCAAAAGCAATTCATGGAGGGAAATTTGCCTTTTCAATAAATGGTGCTGGAACAATTGGCTCTCTGTAGGCAAACAAAGCAAATCTCTAACCAAATTAGATCGGTCACGTAGGTGAACCAATTACTAGAAACACGAACTGACTCAAGAAAATCTGAATGGAACTGTCACAAGTAAAGAGGTTCAATGAGTTGTGAAAAATGTAAAAACCCCTTCTCTCTTGACACCATCCCCCAACTTTGAGATACTCGCCCTGCAGGACCTTCACAGCTGGCCTCCTGCCGACAAGTACTGGGGCTTCTCAGGACACCAGCCAAAAGAGAGGGGAGACCTTCACTGGGATCTCGTTATGGAGTGGTTGATTGACATCAATCCCTTCTTAGGCCAAAATCCTGAAATGGGCACTCTGTTCAATCAATCCTCCTCGGAATTTCTTCTTCACCACAAGCCCATATCTGTGATTCATGCACGGGGGGAGAATGCCAAGGTTTTCGAAGCCCTTTTTCAGGGACTAAGGGTGAAGCTCAAATTCTTTGGGTAAAATTCAATTCAATTTTGTTGTTGTTGTTTTAATCCCATGAGTTGGGATTAGATTCTATGTGGATATTTTTATCTGTCTTTTCACAGATGAGGAAGTTGAAGCTTGAAGAGATGAACTCATCCAAGTTCACAGGGCTAGTATATGACGAAGCTGCCCCCAGAGGCACTTTTTTAAAAAGAGCAGTTTTATTGGCATATAAGTCACATATTATGAAACGTAATTGTTCAGTCGTATTAAGAAGAGTTGTACAATCATTACCACAGTCAATTTCAGAATAAGGTTAAGTTCTTTACCCCACAATTAGTAATTACACAACTACCCATAATCAAAGCCCCAGAGCAGATGGCTTCTCTAATGAATTGCACCCAATACTTAAAAACATAAAGTAGCACTAATCCTTCACAAACGCTTCCACAAAATCGAAGAGAAGGAAGCACTTTTAACACATGTTCTACGAGGCCGGTGTTACACTGATTATTGAAGTTAGCAAGAATTTCCTTTGACTTGAGTCTTCAGCTTAGCATCCACAGAAGCAGCAGTCAAGGAATTACATGACAATACATTGAACAAATCCGCAAAAGATCTCTCATTGCAGTGTTCAAAAGCAGGTTAGGTGTGCTTAATCTAAGCCATATTTTCAGGCGCCTCATGTATGCAGAAGCTCGATAGTAAGACAGGCTGGCGAGGAGTTGCTGGCCGTTGAATTATGGCACAAGTAAAGAATATTGACCCTACAGTGGGCTTCCAGAAGAGTGAAGCGCTCTGTCTTGGAAGAACAACAGCTAGGACTCTCCGTGGAAGGGAGGATGGTGAGACTCCCTCTCCTGTTCGCTGGCCGTGTCTTCAGGAGGGACCAGACTCGAGAGACAGACACCATGGCCTGTAGAGGGTCGGCAAAAGAGAAGTTTCTTGACACAATGGGTTGACACAGTGTCTGCAACAGTGGGCTCAACCCGGGCACCTCCGGGAGGATGACACAGGCCTGATGATCATGCGTAGTAGGGTTTTGTTTTCGTTGGGGGTTTTTATTGGGGGCTCACGTAACTCTTACCGCCATCCAGCCATCCGTCCGCCCATCCATTGTCTGCAAAGCACATCTGTACATTCGTTGCCATCCTCATTCTCAAAACACTTTCTTTCTATTTAAGCCCCTGGTATCAGCTCCCGTGTTCGTGGGTGGGAGCTGACTCAGTCGGTACCTGACACCAGTAATGTCACAGTGATGATCGGATTTGACAGGACACAAAACTTGAAATAGCACAATATCTCCTTGACTATAAAGGCGAAAGAAATCCTTAAAATATGAGTAAATCAATCTAGTAAGAATAACTATTACCCATCACCAGTGGAATTATCTTAGGGATGCAGAGTTGGTTCAATCAGTGTAATGTATCTCTATAATGAAACAGATTAAAAAAAAAACTCTCACTATCTCATTTGGTTCAGAAAAAAGAAGAATGCCATTTGATGATTAAAAACACGTAGAAGAAAAACCTTAGAAGACTCCGAATAGAAGAAAGCATCTTCAAACCAACAGGCAACTCCGCAAAATCTCGTCTAATATTAGACTAATGACATGCAGTCAGCGTTCTGCTTTTCTCACTGCAATGTAACATTGTATCGGAAAGTCCAGCAAGGGCTTTTACACAAGAAGAATGAAAAGGCGTCCAGATCGGAAAAGAGAAAGGAAGACTATTTGTAGATGGCATGAGCTTATGTGTAGAATTTCCCGAGTGATACCCACAGGTCTATTAAAGCTAATTAGTGAGCTCAGCCAGGCTTCAGAACACACGATCATCTAAAAATGATATGCCTAGATGCTAGCAGGGAACAAGAAGAAAATTAAAACAGCTCCACTTACAAGACCAAACAAATCTCATTACCATCCAGTCGAGGCAGACTCACAGTGACTCTGAGGGGCAGGAGAGAACCTAAGTTTCAGAGACTGTAACTCTTTATGGGAGAAGAAAGCCCTGTCCAGTTTGATAGGCGAGTAGGTGTTTTTAAAATTAAAAGTCCGATTAAAAACAAAGCACAATACCATTGATTTCCCCCTTGCATCTGGGCCCTGTAGGGTCTGGCCATTAGGCCTCCCTACCCACCATGCCTTCCTGGCAGCTCAGCCAGCTCCTGTTCACCTGTTTCTCCCTTTTCTGGAAAGTCCCCCTCCCACCCCATTCCCTTCTTATTCTTGCAAGGCTTCTAATTAGTCAGTGGGGGCGGAGGGGGGGGCAGGCGCGGGTCTTTTATCCCCCAAGTAAGTGCCTGCCTCCCAATCTCTGCGTTTGGCTCACCTCACCCTCCAGTCCTTCCGCGTCTGCCCTCTGTTAAGGAGCTCTAGTCGCACTGCTGGGCAGGCCTCGGGCAGTTAATGACAAGGTTAACGCCACACCTACCAGACTCTGGGCGAGATGAGGCCGTCTGCTCCGTAGAGCCGCGCAGCCCATACTGACCCTTAGAGAGTTGGAATCGACTCAGTGACGGGGGCGGGGGGGCGGGAGGGCATTCGTCCAAAGACTCGTCTCTGATCCCTTCCTCTGTGTCCCTGGTTCCAGAGGCCAGAGCCACTCTCAGCTGGGCTGTCCTATGTAGCGCTCAAGCCTCGCTGGCAGCCTGTTACTGTGGACATAGCCCACACGGCACGTGCGGTATGGACACACTTGACAGGTCTGAAACCTGGGGGAGGCAGGAGCTGCACAAGCTGAAAAGCCTGAGGATGGTGTGCGGTCTGTCTAGGGTTAGTGTCTCTTCTGCCTCCGTCCTCTCTCCCCCTCAGGCCTCATAACCCACATAGTTATCTTTGGTTGACTTTTTTAAACTTTGCATTGTGATTGGGATAAAATTGAGTTTCCACTAAGCAGTGCATACACTTGTAACATTGATGGCAGTTCCCGTAATATAGCCACAGTCACCCATCCCTCCCCATTTCTTGTTTCCGTCTGTGCTTCTTTCCTGTTCCTGCCTGCCTTTGGCGTTCTATCCTTGGGGAAACGCTGCCCTGTGGCTCTCCGTGGTGCACCCCTTCCTGGTGGTGGTAGCCACCAACACTTACAGGCTTGTCTTGTTGAGCGAAAAGTTGAGCCAGGCAGGTGAGTGAGGATGGTAGTCTCACCAATCTCAGTCAGACCAGTAACCCTGGTCTTCTTAATGATTTTGATTTTTTAAAATTGGGAGCTCTTATGGATGTCATAACCTTTCATAGTTCAATCACATCAAACAGCATTGTACAATTGCTGCCACAATCAGTTTCAAACCTCTTGCATTCTTTGACATCAGCTCTCCTATTGCGTCCTCCCCTCCCCCAAACCTTTATTTACGTATCTGTCTATGCCTTATCTTACTGTACCTTTCTGTTGTTCACGCCCCTTGAGTGGGGTTATATACAGTTTTCCAGGCTATAAACCAACACCCCCCACCCCTCCCTTGCCCTCAGGCCTGTCATTCTGTTGTTTGGGTTGGGATGAGAAGGTGGGCAGATTGATCACCTTGCTGTGCTGCCTTGGCCTGAGGATGTCCTTGGAAGCTGATTCCGCGGTGGTATCCACAGCCAGAAGCAGAAGAGAGCTCTGCTCCGGACCTCGGACCTGCTCCTGAGCCTCTGGCCTGCTCACACTCTAGCCAGCGATCACATTCCTTCTATTTTCCCATCATCAGTTCTGCAGTGTCTGCTGTCTTTCGTCCAACAGCGCACGCCCACTGGGTCTGGCCTCCGTACCTGGCCTCCGGACCTGCCTGTTTTGACAGAAACCGAACCCTGCCTGGTGCAGATATATCTGCCCACGGGAGAGAGCGCCCAGGCTCTCGGCCCGCCAGTGATTGCGAATCTTGCCCCCCATTTTTTGCCTGCGCTTCTCAGGATCTCCCGTTGTGATCCCTTTCCGAGCAGTCAGACGTCACGTCGATGTGATGGCCTGACACCGGTCATCACGTACGTCTCTGGTCTTGGGTTCACGTGGTCTGTTCTTGATTCTAGTATGTGTGAGTTGGTTCAATGAAGTATTTGGTGGATGTGTCCACAAAATAGACTCTCGTTTAGAATTTTTATTTTATTGTGTGTATGGATTTTCCCAATTACCCTCGTTTCTGATCTCTCTATGGATGAACTCAGCCACGGACACCGTGCGCAAGCTTGTGACAGATGGGACGTCTCTGCCTCTGCACTGTGTTCTTTTTATTTGTTTGTTTTGGGGGGGCATCGCTGCCCTCTGGTGGGAGTGGGAGGCCCAGCCTTGCTCCTGGAGAGCTGCTGCTGGATTTGAGCCGTCAAGCCAGTGGGCTGCAGTCCCACACTCAACCACTGCGCCACCGGGGCTCAGCCCCGGTGTTCTTACGAAAGTATCCTTCTGTTCCTTGGGGCCTTTGTCTTCTGAGCCACGTGTTTGACGCGATTGGCCCTGGCCCTTCCTCGTGCGTGTTCTCCACCCCAGTGGGTTTCTTCACGTGCCCAGCTCTTTGATGTGGGTGCAACCTCCAAATGCTTTGCAACCACACCTCCTCCTTGCAGCCAGTCTCCCACAAAGGCCCGCTGCAGGGGGACGGTGTACGCAGTTCTAGAACAGGGTCCACTCGGGCTCCTGAACTTCGGGATTGAGATTCGGACCTGAAACAACCTGTTCGTGGGGGGCAATGTGAAGAAAGCAAGTTTTACTTTGCACTGAAAGTTGAACTCCAGGGTAGAGATGACAATGGCTCCCCTTGCCAGGCCCAGGCA
>PVJH01016812.1:0-37367 GCA_004026705.1 Nesogale talazaci | reverse complement strand
GGCCTTGGGCATTCAGGGACTATCTTTTTTTTTTTTTGCGGGGGCATCACTGCCCCCTCGTGGGAGTAGGAGGCCCAGCTTTGCTCCTGGAGAGTTGAACCGCCAACCCAGTGGGCCACAGTCTTGCACACCACCACTACGCCACCAGGACTCAGCCCTCAGGGACTATCTTAACACTGTCTCTCAGCAAGGTGTGCATCTCATTTCTGTTTCTTATCCCTTGGGGGCAAGACCTGGATGCGGGAACGTTGCTTCCTGAGAGAGCTTGTTTTGGTGCTGCATGATGAGGGCTGTGGCTAGTCCCCTGCAACCTGCTCTGAGGAGGCACATCCCCGAGGATGGGGGAACTGTTGGGCACCCCTCTGCTCGTTGGACCAACAGCTGTCACCTGTGTGTCTGTCCGACGCCTGTTGAATGGGCTGACAGGAAGTTCTTTGTATTTCTTTAGAAGATTCCTAGGAATAATAAGTGATCTAAAATCGATGGCGAGAAGGCTGTTGGAGACCTGGCAGGGCTTGATCAAGGGCAATGTAACCAAGAGAAATGACTGAAACCCAAATGAAGGCTGAACATGATGGGGGGACAAGAGAAAAATAAAAGTTAATAGAGGAAAGAACTCGAGGCAAAGGGCATTTATAGAGGTCTAAATACAGGTATGTACATATGCAAATATATGTGTATATGGCGATGGGGAAATAGATCCATGTACATATATTTGTAGGCTTAGTATCAAGGTAGCAGATGGACAATGGGCCTCTGCTCAAGTACTCCCTCAGCACAAGAACACTTTGTTCTATTAAGCTGGCATTCCAAGATGCTCACCTTTCTGACATATAAGCAAATGTGGTGACGAAAGCTAGTGGTGCCTGGCTATCAAAAGATACAGCACCTGGAGTCTTAAATGCTTGAAGAGAATCAAGCGGTCATCTTGTCTGAGAAGCAGCAAAGCCCACATGGAAGAAATACACCAGTCTGTGTGATCATGAGATGTTGATAGGATCAGCTATCAGGCATCAAAGAACAAACAAAAGTCATATTGTGAATGAAAGGGAGTGCAGACTGGGGACCGAAAGCCCATCTGGAGGCAACTGGGTATCCCCTTCAGGAGGGTCTCGGGGAGGAGATGAGCCAGTCAAGGTGCAGTAGAGCACCAATGAAACGTACAACTTTCCTTTGTTCTTAAATGCTTCCTCCGTCCCACTATCATGATCAAATTCTACCTTACAAATCTGACTAGACCAGAGCATGTACACGGGTGCAGATAAGAACTGGAAACACGGGGGATCGAGGACAGATAAACCTCTCAGGAACAATAATGAGAGAGGTCATACCAGGAGGGTAAGGGGAAGGTGGGGAGGGGTAGGGGGAACCAATTACAATGACCTACGTATATCCCCTCCGCAGGGGATGGACTATAAAAAGTGGGTGAAGGGAGCCTGGTCAATGTAAGGCATGAAAAAATAATAATTTATAAGTTATCAAGGGTTCATGAGCAAGGGAGGGGGAGCAATGAGAAGCTGTTACCAAGGGCTCAAGTAGAAAGAAAATGTTTTGAAACATCAAATGTGCAAATGTACTTGACACAGTGGATGGAGGTATGGATTGTGATAAGTGTTGTACGAGCCCCCAGTAAAGTGATTTAAAAAAAAAAATCCCCGGACTGGGACATGACACGCACATTTAAGGCTGTGCCCCCAGCCTGTGGAAGGAGTGATAGACTGAGAGATAGCCTCTCCTTTCTGGCTTGCGAATTGGGTTAGGATACCTTTTGCTTCTCGCTTCTGAAGAGTCATCTCATTAGTCCAAGTTTTCATCATAGTCGAGCCAAGAAATGTCTCTGGGCAGGTTCTAGCTAGCCGGGCCAAAGACAACAGCACCACGGGGCAGGTGAAGTGGAGCTGAACGTAGCCGTCACCGGCGAGCAGAGCTCAGAAAGGAAGAGTTTAGACAGTCTCACACACATCCCCTCAGCTTTACCCAGGGCTTCTCAGTTCTGATAGAACCAGTTCAATATTCCTTGTCTGTGAACCACGGACATTCATGCTAACATAAGGAAGGATTTATTGGGAGGGAGCTGGTGGTTCGTGGACTGGAAAGAAAAGCCGAGGACCCAGTCTTTGGGAAGGGCTCGGGCCAGAGCGCCCGGGGATCCTGGGAGCGGGGACCTCTGTGGCAATGTGCTTCTTTGGCTCCGAAGTCAAAGTCGGGGCGAGAGGCCCAACCCAGTGGCTTGAGTCCTTTGAGACCACACCTTATGGGTGAGACGATTCCCCCAAACCTCTTTGGGTGACTTAGTCAAAAACAGGGGTGGGCAGGAGATGATGAGGGACCGAGACTTCACCTACCACGTCTGCCCACGTAAGTTTTGTGCACAGAAAGCCAAGGCAGCGGTGCAGAGTGGATTCTGACGCGTAGAGACTGTCAGACAGAGTGGGACTGTGCCACCGGGCTTCCAAGCTGGCACCCCTGACAGAAGCGGGATGTCTCAAGTCTGGGGAGCAACTGGTGGGTTTCAATGCCCGATCTTATGATTAGCAGCCCGCCCCCCACCCACCCTGTGACTCCCACTACCCCAGCGTGGGGTTCATGGCTGTTTTGCTGAGGGCCTCATGGTGTGGGACGTTGGTGCTGCAGGCTGGCCGCACTGAGCATTCTTGACCAGTTTCGGTGGCTCTTTTCCTCGTCAACCCTGTGTAGAAATCTCCCCTAAGGGGTTACCTCAAGGGTCGGTAGGTTCAGGATGCTGCCGGAGTACCTCGTTGAAGAAGGTGTCTGTCGTCTCCTAAGCACAGGTGTGCCCTCCTGTACCGCATGTTCGGGACTCACCTTCTCTGGGGAGTGGCCTTTTGGAAACACCAGGCCGAGAAGAGGGTTGGGGGTTATGACCAGATCTAGCGGGGGCTGTGCTTTGAATCCCCTCATTAGGCGGATGAGAAAGCTGCTAGTTGAGTCCCTGATCGGCAGGTGACTAAGATCCTATGTGCGCATGTGTGTTTTGATGTGTCCAGACCCGGCGCACAATTGTTTTCCTCCCAAAGTCACAACCCTCGGTTGTTGGGGCAGGTGTTGTCTTTTTTTTTTTTAGTTAAAAATCATTTTATTGGGGGCTTGTATATCGTTTTTCACAATACATAAATAAACTTACTGTGCCAAGCACCTTCACATGTCCGCTGCCGTCATCATTCTCCAAACATCCAGCCCTCTCCTTGAGCCCTTGATATCAGCTTTTCCATCCCTTCCCCTCTTCCCCTGCTCGCACCTCCCCACCAGTCCTCAATACTCCATAAATTATCATTGTTCTGTGACGTCTTACATTGTCCGACCTCTCCCCCAACCCCCTCCTTTCATACCTGTCCTTCAAATGGGAGCTTATGTGTACATCCTTGCCGTTGGTTCCGTCTCTCCATCCCACCTTCTCTCCACCCAGGGTGCTTGTGTCTTAATGGGCTGGTTTCTCTCTCCTGCCAGATGGTGTCCACCGAGAGTGCGGTCCAGGGTGTGCCAGGCTGATCCATGGTCACTTTCCGGGATGGCTGCAAGGTGACTTCCACTGAGGATGACCCTGACTGACAGGCTGCGGGAGAAGATATCTCGGGCCTTCTACAACCATGGGCTGCTCTGCGCCTCCTACCCCATCCCCATCATCCTCTTCACGGGGCTGTGCATCGTAGCCTGCTGGTACGTCCCTGGGTTGCGTCCTCACGCCAACCACTGTGGTGCCCCTGGACTTGCTGAGCTTCCTTCACAACCCCGAGAGCCTCAGGCACAGTGGGCCAGCTGAATGGGGAGCTCCAGTCCTGGGCGGTCCTGCCAGTAAACTAATGACAGCCCCCAGGACCCTGACTTAGTGCCCCGCCACGCTTGGTGACATCACCGCTCCTCTCCTCCAAAATGAGGTCTCGCTTCTCTGAGGAGCTGTGAGGTCACGGAAAGGTGTGTGTGTGTGTGTGTGTGTGTGTGTGTGTGTGTGTGTTCGTTCTTTTCATCTCCACTCTCACCCATCCCAGCTTTCTTTTAAAAATATTGATCGAGGGCTGAGCCCCGGTGGCGTAGTGGTTGTGCGCGGGACCTCGGCCCACTGGGATGGAGGTTCAATTCCAGCTCCACAGGAGCAAAGGCTAGGCCTCCTACTCCCACCACCAGAGGGCAGTGATGCCCTCCCCCAACAAAACAAAAGAAAACAAAACAAAAATATTGATCGAGATGCCTTTGCTTAACTTATTTTGGTTTTAGTTTTGTTGGGGTGGAAGTATGCATACGCCAACGTCTGTCATCTCCACGATGTCTGTCGACAGGCGCTGTTCCATAGTCCTGACCACCTCCTTCCAATGCAGCAGGCAGTCGAGCTGGTTCCACCACTGGCAAACCTGACTGCCCTGCCCCGCACACTCACTGCCCTCTGTCCATGCAGAGTCACCTCGACGCCGTAGGGTAGACTTCCAGTGACCTCTGCCTCTTTATGGGAGCAGAAAGCTTCGTCTTCCCTTCTTAGAACAGCTGACCAGGGGATTAGCTACCCAATGGCGCCGGCACCCGTGTCGTACCTGGTTAAGAGCAGGTGCCTTTGAGTGTTCATGCAGCAAAGCCCACTGAACCTGAGATCGGCTTTACTGCTCTCCAGGCAACCTTGTGTGTTCATGTGGGGCCCCTCCCTGACTCCGGGGTTTTCTCACACGTGCTTGCTGCAGACCGTGGTGAGGGCTCCCCGCTCCCTCGCTAGGACCTGCGACACCTTACAGGACAGAGTGGGTTGACAGGCCGGGGACTTTCATGGAAGCAGTCTGCCCCATCTTCCTCTCATGGATCCAACCCGCTGACCCTCAGCGACTGCGCAATTAACCGCTTTCCCCCACCCCTAGGAGCCTGCAGACCGGGGTCCTCAAACTACGGCCTGTGGGCCACATGCGGCCCGCCGAGGACATTTATCCGGCCCGCCGGGTGTGTTTGCCACCACCGCTGTCCTGCTTAGCAGCCGACTCCTCCTAGACCCGCAGTGAATTTGTTCACAGTTTGTTTTTAACTGTAGTCCAGCCCTCCAGTGGCCTGAGGGACAGTGAACTGCGCGCCACTCCCCCCACCCCACCCCCGTTTGAAAAGTTTTGAGGAACCCTGCTGTAGACTGTCAGAGAAAGAACATTGTGAGAGGGGAGGGACTTGACCTGAGATGGTGCCTGATGGGCTTTGGGCTCTGAGTTGCTGGTGGCCAGAATCCTTTTCTCTAGCAAGAATTTTGGTTTCCAGATACCTCTTTGCACATTTGTAGATGTCTTCAGAACTGTGTTGGGTGCTTCGGGCTGTTCAGTTTTTAATACTTCTACGTTTTTCCCTAGTTAGGTGAGCATGGAGAGTTTCCGGGGGGAAACTTCAGGGATATGACTAAATGTCTCATCGGTCTGCACAGCACCCCAGGGAAGTGATCCCCGGTGATATTTCCCTCTTACCAAAGTGGGGTGGCGGCTCAGACACTTGCCAGGTCTGTACAAGTCAGAAGTGGTGAAACGGGGTTTCTGGTGCCAGCTCCTGGACCCGGGGCATTTCGAGCTCTCTGACTTCCTCACTGTGACTCACTGGATCTGTACTGGTGATAAACCTTGTAAAATCACATTGTGTAAGGAGGGCCACTTGTAAGTACATCCCCTGCCACCAGGAAAGGCGTGGGCTGTGGGGCCACTGGGTGACACTGTCAGAGAGGTACAGAAAAGAAAGACTCTAAAATTTCTGTGTAGGGTCTCAGCAGAAATTGATTGATTTTCGATAAACATGTCTCTATAGTTCATCACAGCCACAAAAACAAAACAAAAAAACCGTTTTTGACAGCCCCGTTTACTTGGACCAGTATACCTAGAAGCCCAGGCTAGAACTCTGCTGGGTTTACTTTTGAATCTTGGACCTGGCGCGGATCAGCTGTCATCATTGCCACGTACAATGAAGCTTCCAGACACCTGGTTTCATCAGCCTGCTGCACACGTGCACACGCACACGCTGCTGTGGTTCTTGCTGCCAGTGTCTCCATAGGTTGCTATTTTAGACATTTTCCCAGTGCTTTAGCTCCAATATGGCAGTAATTAGTATTTGTTAGCTAACTTGTGTGAGAATGGAGGAGGAATAAAGGAAAATGAGGCGAAAAATACAGACACTTCTAAGTTATTCACATTGTAACTAATTGTAATATTGTAACTCATACTGTAATTCACCTTTAAATGTTATGAAAACAACTTTGCTGTCAGTATTCACACCACCCAAGAAGTACTACATTCAACAAGTAGAAGCTCGAGCTCGTGTCAGGATAGGTTCAGAGGGGGTGGTAAGCGTGACTGCAGATCCTGGTACGGAGGCACTCCGTGGAGGGTGGGCGTGGGGCGACAGGGCCCCTCGGCTACACCACTAGCTTAGCCGTACGCGCTCTGAGAGCCCAGCTGTCGATTTTCCCCCCTCTAAGTTAATTGTCAGCAGTTCGAAACCCCTGGCTGCCCCTCGGGAGAGCAGTGGGGCTTTCTCTCCACCCCCCCCCCCACCCCCCGTGCAGCCTGACAGTCTGCGAAGCCCCCGCGGGCAGCTCTCCATGGCTCACAGGGCCACTGAGAGTTGGCACGGAGTGGATGGCAGTGAGGGGAGTGAGGCTATGTCAAAGCCACGCTTCTAGAACTGCCTGCGCTGGCCGAGGCTGCTCATTGGCGACACGTCCCCGCCTGTGACGCAGCGTGACCTGCCAGGGCTCCCTTTCTGTGACAAGAAACCTGTATCAGGGGGCGAGTCACAGAAACGTGGGTACCTTACAGCAGACAGTATAAGATACAAAATAGTGATAACTACCTATTTGATCAAGGATTCATGAGACTGGGAGGGGGGCAGGGAGCGGGAAAAAAGAGGAGCTTATACCAAGGGCTCAAGTAGAAGATATTTAGGAAATGACGAAACATATGTACAAATACACGCAATACAATTGATTTAAGGAATGGTGTAAGCGCCCCCAATAAAATGATTTTTTTTTTTAAAAAAGGAATACCACTAAGATAGAAGCTGTTACTAATACAATTGGTATCTGAATGAATAAAATTCCATACAGTATGGGGAGGAAAAAACAACCTTTATGAGAGTAGACTGCCTTCTCTTTTTCCCTGGGAGCAGCTGGCGGGTTCAAATCGCCGACCTCGTGGCGTGGCGAGCAGCTCGGTGCTCCTTGTGCCCTGAGGCAGTGTGTCCTGAACTTCCGCTCAAATCGGAGTCACCAGGAGGAGGGCAGGCTAAGCGCAGACTGCTGGGCCTGCCCCAGAGTGCCCCGTCCTGGGCAGGGGTCAGGGAGCATGTGAATGGGCTCTTGAGGGGTCTCCTTGAATGAGAAATTTGCTGGCAAAAACTTCAGAGGTGCTAAAAGGCCCAGGGGTGGGAGGCTTCCCACCAACTCAGGTGATTTTGGGGGGTGTCCAGAGTTTGCATGTCCCGGAGCCTGACCGCACCCTGAAAACCACTGGCCACGTCCTCCTTGACAACCGGTGAAGTACTGCCCTCTTCTCCGCTGAAGGGACAATTCTGTTTTCTGCAGCAGCAGGTAGTGTGATCCCTCTGACTGGAGTCACTTTGTCGAGGTGCTAGATAGCATCTTTCCATTGGTTTTTGCACATGGGAAGACCGTAAGTGAATATGAGAAATTCTCAAAGCTCCTGGGAGAACTTCATTGCCCTTTAATTCCCTTGTCCCATAAAGATACTGAGTACGTCCCTCATCTGGGACAGATGGTTGCATTGATTGGGCCTGTCTGCTGGTGGGAAGGCTTCACTCAGCTGGCACGAGAGGGTGATTTGAGTTTGCTTTCCTAGAGACTGTTCTGGGCTCAGGAGGGCACAGATGTGCGCTGTCTTCGTCCTCTGGGACCAGGTGATCACAGGGCTTATGCCATGCGTTCTTGGGTGCAGATGGGTCTTCATTTTGAAGGAGAACTTGGCTATCACACAGTGTTTCAAAATAGCCTGTCCTGGTGTTGAAGACTGGGCTGGCCTCTGGTGTGAACACTCGGGGGGGCGGCTAAAGCCTGGGGTGGGGGAGGGTCCAACCACGTCCAGGGAGCGCAGAATGAGATGAAAGGTTGGGGAAGAGGTAGGCATGGTAGCGGTCATCTAATAAGCAAGACAGCTCAAGTGCCGTCAAGCAAGGCAGGACATGCTAAATGGCCCGGGGCACTGGACAGCTCTGAGAAACGGGAGTCCCCAGACCGGAGACACTGTTCTCTCATCAGACCAGAGTAGAACAGCCGCACAGGGCCTCCCAGGCTGTTCATCCTGCCACCACATCTTTCGCCCCAGCAGCTGGTGTGGGCAGTTCTCCTGGCTGGCGGCTGATGGCGGGGCCCCTGGTGGGGAGGCAGGCATTGTGCCAGGCTGTCCCTCAGGAGTTTTGACCCAAGGCTTCTCCGGGGGCTTCCTGGCATCCTTGGGGCAGGCTGCGAGCCTCTCGTTCTCTTACAGATGATGAAATCAGGCTGGAGAGCTAGCAAAACAGCAAGTGCTGGAAACGGCCGGTCCGTGCCACAGACGATCGATGGTTTCTCCTCTCCACCACGGTGAGAGAATTCTTAGAAGAATGCCGCTTGGTGCGGACTGACAAGGAATTTATTCCTGGCTCAGAGGCCCAAGGAGAAGGGTCACCGCTGTGGGGAAGCAGGCCGGCCTGGGCAGAAGGGGGAGAGGCTCTTTGAGCCTGCTGAGTCTCTGCAGCGGCAGCTGAGGCCGAGCAAACACAGATGGAGGGCGGGTCTTCATGCAGGAGATGCATATGGTGTCATTGGATGATAAGTGCAGAGCTGTTGCCACCCACCCTGGTGAGGGGGAAGGAGATTTTAGGGAAGAAGACACGGAAACCAAGCTGTGCAGGAAGACGGGGCAGCCTCTTCTTCACCCCTGGCTGTGCCCAGCACCGGCCAGTCAGCTCTCCACTCCCCGCCACTGCCCACCCCCTCTCTCTGTAAAGATCTGCTCACTGATGATGTCCTCCCTTCTCTGTACTTACCTTCCCAAACCACCCTCTTTGTCAAGGGATCTTAAAGGACTTTAAAAATTGTCTCTAGGGCTGAGCCCCGGTGGCGCAGTGGTTGAGTGCGGGACTGCGGCCCACAGGGTTGGCGGTTTAGGAGCAAGGTTGGGCCTCCTCCTCCCACCCAGGGGGCAGTGATGCCCACAAAAAAAACTAAATAAATTTGTCTTTAACCATCGGACTGTGGACTGGGTGAGATCGAGTTGTGGTTGCGGTCAGCGTTGGGCTGTTCAGCCAGCAGCTGCTGGCCCCGAGGAAGGAGACCCAGACAGGTAGCCGAACCAGTCACACGAGCATTCTGCGCCACATGGGCCTCTCCAGTAAAGTGGCCTGATTTTAACATTGCTAGAGCGAGACACCATTCACCGAGGGGGCGGTGGCAGAGGGGGTCTATTCCCTTCCCTTTCTTCTGCCATCCCCTCGCTTGTGCATTCTTTCCAAAAACAGGGACTTTTTTGAAATGCCGCGGGGCGTGGGAAAAGATGTTTAAAAGCGGGACATCTGTTCATTTACAGGGACGAGCACCGGGACTTTAAGGGAGGGAGAGCAGGGGAAGCCCAGGAAGGGAGAAGGGAAGCCAACAACCAAGGAAAAACAGTGCTGCCCCCCCACGCCCAGCCATAGGCGGCATGCGGTCTCCACGTGCCCCTTCATTTGGCGGAACCAGCTCCAGGCGGACCCGTGGAGTTCAGTCCTGCCTGGTGTGTGGACCGCATTTGAATTCTGCAGAATGATTGGGCCCTTGGGTTTGGAATGTGAGTTTGCCTGGATGCGAAAAGAAGTGCCCGCAATAAAAATAAGTTAAAAAAAAAAAATCTGATGGTGCGGAGAATTTCCCCCAAGGTCAGGAAGCCTCTCCTAGTGTCCCAAGTTGATATAGACCGTATCAGAAGAGAAACAGGGAGACCTCTGGGAAGCCTTTTTGCCCAGAGCAACTTCCCCTGCCCCATCTCTGCAAATGTCTTGCAGAAAACAAAGGGTGCTAAGAGCCTGTAGCAGGTTTGGGGGGTTTTTTTTGGTGGCAGTTTTATGAGCGGTTGAGGTGCCATGTGATTGCTTCCTTTTTATTGTTTCTGGAATGATCACGGCACATCCTCTTTGTGTGGGGGGAGCACCCACCTGAGATGTAGAAAGAATGCAGTATGCCGCCACCCCTCACACTTCTCACCTGAACGCCCCAAGCTGAGGACAGGTTTCAGAGGGCACTCCAGTTGAGTGTCCTAATAATATACAGAATGCTTCTCCCTCCGTCTGGATTGCATACTGCCGGAGGCCTTAAAAGCTTGCAAATAGTCGTCCAAGTCCCAGTTAACTGACCTCTGTCCATCGAGGGAATGGAGCATGTGCCCGTTGTCTCCAGGAATGCCCGCCCTGCCTCCTGTGCCCTGGGCGACTGCCTGCTGCCGTTACTGGACGTTTTGACCCACAGTGACATAAAAGAAGCCAGATTAAGGGGGGTGGGGAGGAGTGCCGAAATGAGTTTTAAGTTTTCTTCGATTCCAGATTTTCCGGCGCCATGGAGGCTGGATGAACCCTTGAAATAAGTTCCCTGAGATCACTTCCGCAGCTTAAACCAAAAAGGTCACTTGGAAGTCATCTTAAAACCAAACCCTAGCTTGTTTTGTGTCACGAGTAAGTTAAGGTCTGCCGTGTGCAGCCTGGTCTTGGGTCAAAGTGACGACCCTTGGGCTGCGAAGTTCAGAGGGCGCCTTCGGGGCTGATGGGCGTGGGGGAGCATGGTCGGTCGCACTGAGCTGTCTGCATAGCAACTGTTCACTCGGAGTGAGTTTTGCTCTGTAGCCTCTCAGCACACTGTTGCCTCCATGCAGGAGGAAGATGAACGTGAGCGTGGCAGGGTAGGAAGTGGAGCCCCATTCTCCGGGACAGCACGCTCCTTTGGGAGCCGGAGGGGCTGAGGGCCAAGGACCCTGTCGCAGATGGCCTCAGCATCCAGCCTTGCAGCTGTCGGTCCTGCCCGGCCTGCGCAGCCCTGACTGGCTCTCTCCTGGGGGAAAATCTGATGACACTCGTTGCAAATCGGCACCTTGGCAGGAGGAGAGGAGTCTGTTTACATTGCCTACAGGTTAGGCA
The DNA here is from genome assembly GCA_004026705.1 of Nesogale talazaci. Classification (NCBI taxonomy): domain Eukaryota; kingdom Metazoa; phylum Chordata; class Mammalia; order Afrosoricida; family Tenrecidae; genus Nesogale; species Nesogale talazaci. Next base: position 26,249 of record PVJH01016812.1, on the reverse strand, counting down.
GCCAGCTCTGAGGTGCAGCCCAGCAGGGGCCGGCCAGGCAGGGGCTCTGCTGGATGCACCACAGGGCAAAGGGAGGGCGCCTTGACCCTGGCTGTGTGCAGTCAGAGGATGGCCGTGTCACTTTGGAACCCAAGGACTGCTCAAGGCTCCAGCACTGCCATGGCGCTGCTTCTGAGACTCTAGATGGTCAGTGACCAAGCTCATCTGCCCTCCCCCCTCCCCCCCGCCCATTACCCAGGGCCCCCAGGACAGTGAAAAACGTTAACAAAATTGACAGCCCACAATTCAGCATAAAGTGGAAGTGTCTGCTTTGACAGCCCCCCTTCACGGCTCCTCCCCAGAATCACCCCATTGGGAATCACGGTTCTAAAATCTTTATGGGAGCAGATCGTCTCATCTTTCTTGCACAGTGGCTTTGAACTGCTGACTTGTGGTTAGCAGACGTGAAGCTTCCCCCACAGTAGCATCAAGCCAAGAGAAGGCCAGTTCTCTCCCGAGAGGGAGCTGCAGTCACGGTGAGGCCATTCTGCAGGCTGCTGGGGGATGTGCTTGGCCCTTTGGGTGCCCCTGTGCTCAGGGGGAATGTAGGACCTTGTGGTGGCCGCCGGACGGCTCGGCGTGTGTCTTCTGCACTTCCCCTCCTTGTCTGGGCCAGTGCTCTGGAGCACCGGGTCAGCTGGCTGAGAGTTCGGCCCTTGGCCCCAAAGCCTGCGATCCAGCGGCCCCGGCAATCCGCTCCCTGCAGCTGCTTCACAGCTCTGACCTACCTGCACCCGTCCCCATGGCCGCCTCCTATGCTGGAGCGTCCCTGCCTCAGAAACGAGCCCCTGAGGAGCTGGGGTAGGCCTGCCCCAGCAGTGTGGTTCCCCCCGTAAGGAAGCCAGACCCAGCAGCTTTCATCCCTGATGTCTCCAGGGCCGGGCCTTTTCTCTGATTGCTCTCTGTATCTCCCTCAGAGATGACTGGGGAGGGACCGTGAGAAATCCAGTAGAACAACACCCAGAAAATCATTTTCTGGCCCAAGTGCAAAATGAAAATGCATTTTCAAAGAGCAGGGAAAGTGCCATGGACAGGACAGTAAGGTCTCTTTGAGTCAGAATCGGCTCGAGGGCGGTAAGTCTGGTTTTTCGGTTTTGCATAGGAGTGGGCACAAAGGTTGTCCCTAGTAAGATGCCCGCCAGGCAGTCTGTGAGCCTGTCACTCTGGGTCACGGGGCTGCAGGCTGGTAACCTGGGTGGGGGTGGGGAAATCAGGCAGGGCCTGGCGTGCCAGAGGGCACTCGAACTGGTGTCTCAGGACTGCCCCTGCAGGCGGAACCCCACACTCAGAGTTTCGAGAACCCCCCCGACTCCTGCTCCATCATTCTGTTAGGCTTCCATGCAAAGTATGCATTTAAAGGTAGTTTTATTAAGAATGCCAAGACCGTGATTTCAGAACATTGACCCCCAGGCATTATGCCTTCTGCAGGTTCAGGTGGGGTCTAGTGCAGTCACTCAGGTTTTGAACTCACTGAGCCAACCAACCCAGTGGAGAAGAAACATTAACTTGTTTCTTGAAAATCTTCCCTGTAGCTGGCACTGGGTAAGCAGAAATTAAAACATGGGTCCCCTCCTCACAAGTCTCTCCTCAACAAGCAAATGAACAGAAGGATCTGGGGCGAGGGTTTGAAGACTTCCATGAAGTGCAGAAGAGGAGCACCTCGCTGCCTGGGGGACTCTGCCTTGCCCAGTAGGCCAGGGGTTTTTCCTATTTCTGGTTTTGTTTGACCCTAAAAGTGTTTAAACATCCTAACTCACAGACAGTGTAAAAACGGGCCATGAGCTGAATTTGACTCTTGGACTGTAGTTTGCTGATCCCTGAGCTACACAATAACATTATTATCCAGCGGTTTAGGACTAAGTTCAGCCAGCTTTCCCAGAATGCAGAGCAGCCTCTAGCAGCCACAGAACACATCTGGGCAAAGAAACGCAGTGTTGGCAGCTCCAGGTGGGGGCCAGCATGCCCCTAATGGAGACCACAGCAGAAAGGAGAGGCACCTACAACCACTGTTGCAGGGGAGGTGAAATGTTCAAGGCAGACCTTTTCTTTTTGAGGGGGGCATCACTGCCCTCTGGTGGTCGTGGGAGCTACCCAGCGATTTGAACTGCCAAGCCCGCGGGCCGCAGTACCGCACTCACCCACTTACCCCACTGGGGCTCAGCCCGAGGCAGACCTTTTTAACTAGTGAACCTAAACTATTTTTTTTTCTTTTTCTTGGTTTTCCTTGAGAAATTGTTTTGGTTTAAGGTTTAAAGATTGTCTCAGAATAATTGTTTCAGGAGTTCATCCACCTCCCATGGTTTCAGAAAATCGTCTAGAGCCCATGAGAATTTGAGATTCTGTTCTGTTCTCCTTCCTTTGGTCTTTTGATCAGGGTTCTTCTTCAGGAGCTTGGGTCTATGTGTTCGGTGATGGGGGCCGGGCACCATCCAGTTTCTTTCTGGCCTGAGGGCACAGGAGGCTGTGGTTCACGGAGGTGCTGAACCCCCGTTCCATGTCCTCCTGTTCTTGACTCTCCTTCCTCTGTCACTCCAGGTATATATATAGAGGCCAGTTGTTAGGCCTTGTCAGTCCTCGAAGCTTTTCAGACTCCAGCCACTATGTAATGAGCTAGGAAGTACGAGAGTAGCACACAAAAACACATTAATAGACTAATTAACCAAGATATTCCATGCAATCATGACCCTAAACCTCTAACCCAGGAAACCACATCTCATGAGGTGTTTATCTATAAGCAGTCTCCATGGCAACTTTTTTTTTTTATGCTTTATAAATACACAACCTTTGCTGATTGACCTTTTTGCAGGTGTATAATTTATTGATAGCAGTGGCCTCTTTGTTCTGAAGTTAGGCCTTCCTCCACTATCTGCTCGTGACGGAGAGACAGGGAACTGTTGCTGGGGGTGGGGGTGGGGGTGGGAGGCTGCCTGGCTTGTGGACAGTGAGCTTCACTGCAGAGAGCCCCCCCCCCCCAGCACTGGTGGGAGGACCCCCTTCTCTGAGAGATAAGTTTCTCCAAAGAATGGCTCCGTTGTCGGGCTGCTTTAGAGGAGGGCGCTGCCCGCGTTCTGGGGCCGCAGGAAGAAGTGGAGTGGTGGGGATTTTCCTCAGTTGCTTTTGGAATTGTTTCCCCTTGTTCTGGGTCTGTTTGGCCATGAAACTACCCTGAACTCTGCCTGGCTTCTCCCCTTCCAGCCTCTTGTTGGGCCTCCCCAACCCCCTTCTTTGTTGAGGCAAGGGAGTGACAGCTATGTGACTGAACGGAGTGAGGCACAGGATCTGGGGAGGGAGGGCCCCGAATTCTCCTTGAAAGAAATAACACGCTCCTTAGGAGCCAAGGCGCTGCGACTTTGCCTCGCATCCTTTTAGACATGCGATGGGGAGGGGCCGAGTCCCTGTAGACGGACACCCAACTTGAGAGAGGGTTAGGGCACAAGGGAAACCCCCCCCCCCCCACCTTGAAAGGAAACGGACGCAGCGCCTGCAGCAGTGAGCTCAGACACAGGACAGGAAGCCGTCCAGCAGCCGCCAGCGACAGCGCTAGTCTGAGCAGCGTCTGGGGTGGGGGACAGTGTGTTTAATCTGTTACTTTTAAACCTAAGTCTTGCCCTAGGCACTTCCTTTCCGTCTTGGGAGGTATTTTAATAAGAAGAAAGCGTTAGCCGTGTACCACAATGTGACCAGGTGGCCTGCTGTTGACTATGTCCGTTCACACAGCATATAGCGGGGGTTCAAGGTGCAGCCGCTGGCTTCTCCGGCCTGGCTTGTGTGCATCCTCCTTCAATCGCATACTAGCTGTGTGACGCTGAGCACCGCGTGCTTCTGCACTTCAGTTTCCTGTGTGTAAAACTGATAGACTGTTTTTACCTGATAGCATCAGTGAGGATTTTAAAAGTTAGTGTGCATGCAATATTTTAACTCAAGTAATGCACGCCTTCCGGGTTCGTTTGCTGGCGGTGCCCTCCACCGGTGCTAGTATGCTAGGCTCATCTGCTCCGTGGCACCTGTGAAAATACTTTGCAAAAGGAAGTGTTGTGCCAGCCGATAGATGCAGGAGGCCTGGGCCGTTGGCGTAAAAACGTGGTGATACAGGTGCAAAGTGTTTGGAACACTGACATTTCTGTAAGTTTTAGTTGACCTGTAGTTGATTTTCCCACTCGTTTGCTTTCATAGGAGAATTTCACTTTCCTTGCTTGATATTGATGAAGGTGGTTGGATAGTGAAAAGGCAAAAGAAAAAGCTAGTTAAAGAATCAGAGACTAGGGCTGAGCCCCCGGTGGCGTAGTGGTTGAGTGCAGGACTGCTGCCCACTGGCTTGGCAGTTCAAATCCAGCAGCAGCTCTCCAGGAGCAAGGCTGGGCCTCCCCCTCCCACCAGAGGGCAGTGATGCTCCAAAACAAAAACAGCAAAAAAAGAATCAGAGACTAAATGAGAAGATTTAAGTTCTGACCCTAATGGAATAAATGTGTATTAGAGTAAAACTCTGGCCAGAAACAATAAAGCAAGCCAACCAAAATGAAGTAACAAAGGTCAAGATGGAGTGAAAACCCCAAGGCCTGAGGAGCCCTCCTTCTTAAGGGCGGCACACAGCTGGTGACTTCTGCACTAGCCCCGCCTTGTCCTGGAGGACGTTTGCAAATCCCAGTGAAGGAAGGGGGTCTAAGGGGTTGAGTAAGCAGACGTCAGAATTTGGGGTTGTCAGAATGGCTGGGGGTTGGGAACAGAACCCTACAGCGCAGGGAGCCCTGGAGAAGTCTGTACCTATATCCCTGTCAGGTTCTTGCTCAGCGTCTAACCGGGGCATCAGACCCAGGATGTGATACCAGCCAAGAGGCTTGGTTACGCAGAGATGTTCGCGGACACTGATTGGCGCTCGAGGCCTGCCATGGTGGAAGGGTCCGAGCACCCAGCCCAGGTGTCAGTGGGCAGCCCCGAGACGCTGTGCCCTGGGAGCACAGGTCAGGTCGAAATTGAGGGGCCTGAGCAACTCCGAAAACCAGGTCTTGGAGCGACTGTTGGTCTCTCCCGCTGTGGAAGGAAGAGGAATGATGAAAGTCGAAAGACATGTGGAAGCGTTTAGTCCGGGGGAATAGTGGGTCAGGCGAAACCCTCTCAGACCTGCAACGGGAAAAACTCCCCCTGGTTCTCCGCCTTCCTCACGTCGCAGCCCCCTCATGCAGGTCCCCATTTGGTGGTGACCCCCCCCCCCCCAACCATCACATTACGTTCGTCGCTACTTCATAACTAGCTTTGCTACTGTTACGAATCATCCCGCAAATACCTGGTAGGCAGGATGTATTTTCATTGTAACAAATTGAACATAATTAAAGCATGGTGATGAATCTCAATGTATAATTCTATTGTGAAGTATTTATTTCTCATGACAGATAAATGAAATTTTGTCTTGAAGTGTGGTGTAGCATGGGTCACAGTCGTCATATAACAACAGTAAACTGGGGCTGAGCCCCGGTGGCGTAGTGGTTGTGCGCGGGACTGCGGCCCACTGGGACGGAGGTTCAGTTCCAGCCGTGGGGCTGGGCCTCCTACTCCCACCACCGGAGAGCAGTGATGCCTCCCCAAAAAGAAAAAGAAAAAGAAAACAAAAGTACACTGCATCGCTACCTTTTGGGACAGGAGGCGGAAAGCCTCAAAAGCCCACGTCAGTGTGAAGGGTGAGATAGCTTCTTCCTCACCAGGTCGGGCAGTCTGTGCAAGAACGCAGCAAGAAGTCTGCTTCTGTATTTAGACTTGATAACCAACAAGCTGGAAAACCCTGTTTCACAAAGGTATGCTGTTAGAAAGGGAAGAAGAAGGCCCCGCACAGTCTCAGAACAGAACAGGACTGCAAACACTTGATCCAGAATTTAGTAACTGGCATTGTAGAGAAATCAGTTCTCGCTGCACCACTGTTAATAATGTCAATGAACTCCTTTTGTGCTGTCTCAGGAACTTTCTATGAATGGGCTTCTGGCAAGTGCAAATGGGGTGGCACGTAGATTGGAAATTACGATGAAGTTTTGTCTGCAAGCACGTGCAAGTGTTCTTTCACAGAAATTATCATCGTAATCCTTTTGTCTGGTTCAATGTCATGTCCCCCCCAAGAAAGCAGATAAGATAGGCAACGGGTAAATTTTATTTCCATCCAACTTTCTTCTTTGCCAAAGCTGAAGTTTCATTTAGAATGATCGGATCCTTCCAGACAAATTAAGCCATGTTGCGGTTGTTCCATTGGCTTTCCGATGATCTTAGGCGACCCCTGTGAAAGTAGTCCTTTGCCCCGCAAAGGGGTCTCGACCCACTGGTTGAGAACCTCAGAAGTAGATGGTGCTCCCCTCCCATGGCCAGCTGCTCTGAAAAGAATTAGGACCTGGCTAGAATGGGAAGAAAATGTGGACTGAAACTCAACATCTTTAGAGAGAGACCAGGCTTACTGGGCAGATAGAAACTGATGGACCTTAGTCACCCTCTGTATTAGAAATGGTCAGTCATTTAAGATCAAAAGGACAAGGGGAGGGGGGCTTGGGAAAAGAGGGATCCAAGCAGGAGACCCACAGGGAGCGTGGGGGACAAGTGGCAGTGTATTGAGAGCTTTGCCATGGCTTGAAGTTGAAGCAAAATGTGTGTCTGTCAAACCAAAGAGACCTGTGAGCCCTCACCAAATTCATTATAAAAGGTTAGCATGGACGTGACAGAATTAAAAAAAAAAAGCCAGCAGGCAGACATAGCTAATCTTTGGTGCTGGAACGTCAGCCCCATCCCCTGATGGGAGGCAGCGTCCCGACCAGCGGTTCTCGGAGTGCCCTGTAGCTTGGACTGTGCCCTCACGTGTGTGCACGGCGCCACGTGAACGTCCTAGTCCAGACATCTTCAGTGGAAAGTACAAGTGACTCGTGAAGCCACAGGCATATCCCTTTGCCACCGTTCACCTTGGAGACCGCGGTTTCCCCTGGGGGTGTGCGGGGCCATGGCCTGGCCTCTGCAGAAGTCACGCCTTCAACTCATCCCCTTACGCCGCCGGAGCGAGGACATTAAGACTCATGCTCGCCAGTGTGGATGGACACCTTTCTGGGTGTAGCTGTGGGGCTTTTTTTTGTAGTCCTCTTCAGGTATAGTTTTTCACTTTTTTGTTTGTTTTTAAGTCTCTTGCCTTTGCTAAGTCTCTAAAAACATCCAGCCAGTTCTCCTCAATGGATTCACTGGCGTTCCTTGCTTTGCTTTCTATGCTTAAAATGAGTTTGAAGGTTCGGATGCAGGCGATATCTGAAGAGCCTGGCTTCTTCGGGTAGGCTGTCCATCTCCCGGAGTCCCGCCGGCAGCGTTTGGTCGCCCCTCTGGTGGGTCACCCGAGGCAGAGACTCTGCCCGCTCCCCCCCCCATGGCGTTCTAACCCTCTCTCCTTGTGCCCCTCCCAGCTACCCGCTGCTGAAGCTGCCCTTGCCAGGAACAGGCCCCGTGGAATTCACCACTCCCGTGAAGGACTACCTGCCCCCCGCTGCGGACCCTGACCACAGAGCAGGAGAGCCCAGCGAGCAGCCCGAGTGGGTAGGTGCTGAGCCCGTGGCTGTGGAGAGCAGGGAGATGGCCTGGGGCAGGGTCGGGGGCGTGGGGTGCAGGGGGTCCATTTCTCAGGGCTGCATCCGTGGATGCCAGCAGTCTTACAAAGGCACAAAGATAGCCAGTCGTACTTTTTTTTTTCTTTCAGATTTTTTTTCCCTTTTTTTCTTTGTCATCGCTTTCACAATACCTAGTTACATATCCTGTGCCAAACACCTTCACGAACCTTCTTTCGTTGACATTCTCCAAATACCTGCTTTTCCATTCGGGCCCTCGATATCAGCTTCTCTTCCTTCCCCCTCCATCCTTTTCCCTCCCCTTCCCCCTAGTCCCCATTACTTTATAAATGATTATTGTCTTGTCATATCTTACACTGCCCGGCATCTCCCCCTGCCCACTCCTCCTGATGTCCGTCCTCCAGACAGGAGGCCACCTGTAGATCCCCGCAGTTGGCTCCCTCTCTCCATCCCACCTTCCCTCCACCCAGCAAGTCATACATTTAATGACTGACCTCTAATGAAAGGAAATGATGTAAAAGTGTGACTTCACTGGAAAAAATTAGGACCTGTGATTGCCACCACTCTGCCCAGCGGAGCCTGGGTTTATATCCTCTAGGGAGAGGCCCTTCGTCCAGGTGCCGGGCAGACAGACAGGCAGTCTCTCCTCCTTGCATCTGGGTGAGCATGAGAGCCACCGAGCGCCCCTGGACAATGTTCTGTCACCAGGGTCTCCATACTTCCTGGGGACTGCGAGGTGGACCCTTTGTTCACAGTTGTTAGGGTTTAACACCTCTTAGGCCGCAGGAAGTGGCCAGGTAGAAAGTGCAGGGTCCTGATCCCTTTTATAGCTAAGTGTGTTAGTCTGGGTAGACTATAGAAACAAGCTCATAGACACACATATGGATATAAGGGAATGGTTTATATACAAAAGGAATGGAACATTGAAAAAGCATTCCAACCCAATCCAGTTCAAAGTCATAAGTCCAATATTAGCTCATATGCCCGATGCCAGTTTATAAAGTCTCCTTCTGGCTCACGAAGTCACAGGGCAGTGAGTGCAGAGTCCCGGCGCTGGCAGGGGTCCCTTCATGGCTCCTCGCTTCCAGGGCTCAGGGTCCATCAATGGCATCCAGTGGTGGTAGAAGCAACTCAGCGCTGGCAGGAGTGTCCACATGGCTTCTCCAGCTTCAGAGGTCTGGTTCCATCAGGACAAGGCCGTGTGGCTTCTCCTCCGGCTCCTGTAGCTCCTCAGACACTGCCATCTTGTCTCTGAGACTAACTCCCAACAACTGAGGAGATGGCTTCTCATCTCCGTGAGGGAAAAATTGCGAGATTTCCCAGAAGTCTCAGGAGAAAGCCATGCCCACACGAAGGCCTCACTGGCTGCTCAATGGCTATCTCCAGATGAGTAGGCTAGACTCCACCCCTACATCTCAATCATGACATTAACATAAGCACATGACCGCCACACTAAGGAAACGGGCGCCCTGAGTGGCTCAGGGTCCAGTTAAATGGGACTAACCAGTCTGTGCTGGGACTAAAACTCCATCCGGGCCCTTCCAGCCTTAGCCCGCGCTTCCTCTGAACCTTTCTGTCCTCCCCTCCTTGTCCTCCGGCTGAACACTGATAAACGGGGCAAAGCAGCCTGCCAGCCGAGGGGCCAGGGGCCAGAGCTAACTCTCACTACACGTGGAGTTGGTGCCCGCAGTCATGCAGGCTGCAGGAGCCCATCTGTCTTACCTGTCGGCTGGGGGGGCCGTCCGCCCTTCCTCCCAGCTCTGGTGCTCTGGCCCCTCGGGTGGGTGGCACTGGTGCATCTGCTGTGGAGGAGGAAACCCGAGCTCGGGGAGGAAACCTGAGCTGTCTTCCATCAGACGGTGGGGTCCAGCGCCCGGTGGCATGTGATCACTCAGCTCTGTTGTTGGTGAGCTGGAGGCATATCGTATCTGGTTACAACTACCCAGGTGTCGGTGGGAAGAGCCTGGCCCGGGCTTCGGGGCCCTCTGCCTCGACAGGTCAGAGACCAGTTCTGTGTGCGGCCTGTGTCCCAGCTGGCCCATTGGTTCTCCTTGCGGCCTTCTTGCAGTGGTCCCAGGATCTTGGGGGAGGGGAGAACCTCTGTGCCTGTGGCCGTGTGTATCCACAGCCCGGGAGTGGGGACAGATCAGGCTCTCAGGAAGACTGCTTGTTGGCAGGCTTTCTTCCCCCCTTGGTGCCCCCTGAGATGATGACAGTTAGTGGAAGCGCAGGGCAGTTTGAAATGGCGTCGACCCCTGTTTCCTCTTTCGGATGGGAGCACCTGCCACCCCGTAGGACACAACGACCTTGCCTGACTGTCCAGGGAAGAGGAGACGCAGGAATTCTGAGAACCGAAAGTTCCAGGGAGAAGGGAGTCTGTTTTGGCTTGGTTTGGGCTCAGAAGGCGTCTCTGGGACCCGTCCCTCAGTCCTGTCCTCTCCAGACAGCTGGCTCCTGGTCTCCCTGCAGTGGCTCGGGCAGCTCCAACCCCGTGTTGTGTCAGCATGTGCTCTGGGGGGCAGATGGGCTCGCTCCCCCTTAAGGTGAACTCCACCCCAGAGGGAGAGAGGACACAGGTGTCAAAGGACACGGGCGCATGTTGGAAGGGCACCCAGGGGCCTGTGTGGGAACCAGCTGCGCAGCCACGTGGCTCTGAAGGAAATGGGGCTGAGCCCCCACTCCCTCCCTGTGGGCAGCGGGCAGTGCTGGAGCTGACCCTGGGAGGCCTGTCTGGGCGTCCTCTCCTGCCCACAGACTGCCTAGCTGGACCCTAGAGAAGCGCCCCCCGCCAGGGGAACTCTGAGGAGCCAGAGAGAGGGAGGGGAGGGGTCCTCTGTCTCTGCCCCTTGCCCCTGTCCCCTGCTTCTCTGAGGCTGGGGCACCGGGGGTGACTCCTGGCAGCAGTCACCAAGAACCTGTTCCCCCACTCTGAGGTCATCACAGCTGGAACTCCCCCTCCCTGACCTGTGGGCAGGATGCGGTGTGAGTGCGGGGAGTGCCCTGGCCCCGGCAGAGGGGCAGCCACGCACTGTGTCCAGCCAGCCTGATGGGCTCTGCTCCCACTCTGCAGCCCGGGGGCATTCGAAGCTGTCCACACTTGGTCAGAAGCCCTCCTGGCTTTTCCCGGCGGTTGCGCTCCTCATGTCCTGGCACTGGAAGCTTTGGAACCGGGTCCCCCGCATAGACTTTGGCTGAACCCCTGAGCAAGCCTTTTCTGAGAATCACGAACGGGCCACCCCCCCCTGGTTGGGAGGGACGAGGGGATGCGTGCAGGGCGCCTGGTGGTGGTGGCACGTGGCCCTGTTTCTGGGAAGCCCGCCTTGACCCCCCGCCCCGTCCTCCATGTGGCGACACGGACTTGGTGGGACCCTCTTTCGGGGCAGGAAGCTGTGGCGCGCAGAGCTCCCTTTGAGACATTCTGCACTGTGAGAAGTGAGGCCGGCTAGGGAGTGTCAGAGAAGCGGCCGGCGGATGAGGACTCCGTAAAGGAGGTAGAGGCGAGGGTGCCTATCGGAGGGGCAGTGCAGCAGGGGTGTTGTGGCCCCCTGGGAGGCAGTGGTGACCAGAACGGAAAGAAGGGAGGAATGGCTGGTCCCCCATCCACCAGGAACACCCCTTTTCCCTGTTCTGTACCCACCCAGTTTTGTGGGCGGTGTCTCCTGACCTCTGTATTATCTTTTGTTGTGTAACGAATTACGTAGCAGCAGGTGAGCGTGACGCACGCTTGTTATCTGACAGGGTCTGTGGGTGCCTCGACTCATCCTTTCCCAAGGCTGTGGCCCTGGGGCTGGCCAAGGCCACTGCAGGGCTCCAGTGTGTGTGTGTGGAGGGGAGGCTGGGGCCTGCCTCCACGCTCATTTCGCAGCTGTCTGGGGGTTGCGCTCAGGCTGGGGGGCTGAGGCCTCTGTTCCTCAGGCCGTGTCTGGAGGAAGGCCCACTCTCCGTCCATGTGGGCCGCTCACAAGATGCCAGCTTACTTCATCTGAGTAAGCACTCAGGGCCACTCGGGCGGGTGGGGGAGGGCCACCGTCTTTTGTGACTTGGTCTCAGAAGGGACATCTGTCACTGAGCACTTTCTGTTTGTTAGAGCAAGTCACCAGATGCGGTCCCCTTTCAGCCGGGTGGGGTCTCTCGGGCTCTGAGCACCAGGCTGGGTGCTCTGGCCCTCTTTGAAGGCTGCCTGCCACCCACCCAGGGCCCCTTATTCTGCTCTCTGTCCCCAAGTAGGGACGCGGCGAGGTCAGCCCGCATGGGGGCACCACATCCCTCTGCCATCCGCAGGCTTGCCTGCCAGTTACCAGTGTCCGCACCTCGCTGGTCAGCGGAGGCCCGAGGTGCTAGAAAAGTCCAGCTCCCAGGAGAGGCTCTCTTCTCTGGCCCCTCAGGCTGACCGGCTCTGCCCAGCTAGCCACAGGGGTCTGCTCCCCAGCCGTCCTCCGGGGCCCCCGCCCGCCATGCCCGTTTCCTGCTCGAGGCCACACAGCCCTTCCCAGGCGTCCTGCACCTCTCAGGGGCACGGCTGGCTTCAGGGGCCACTGCCCAGGCAGCGAGAGAGCCTGCGGTGACGAAGGGCTGAGCCGGTCCCCAGGAAAGCCAAAGGGGACCTGCAGTCACAGTGCCACTCGAGCTCGGGCTTTGTCCACTGAGGAGTGGGCATGCTCCCCTGGGTCCCATGAGAGACAGGTGCCCGGAAGAGCTCCGAGAACAGCAGCTGGAGAGGGAGACCTTCCCCAGGGCACCCCTCCCCCCCGGGGCTTCTTGGCAGCTGACTGGTGACAAGTGTGGGTTCCATAGCCGTCCGTGTGGTGTGTCCACTGCAGCTGCCCTGGGCGCCGAGACCGCTGTGGATTGAGACCCTGAGGTGGGGGTGGAGGGCCTACATGGGGGTGACGTGGTGAGAATTTGGGGAGCTCGTGAGAGTCGCAGGAAGAGGCCGAGCAGCTGGCCGGCGAGTTGCAGTGACTGTTGGTGGGCAGAGGGACACAGCCTGCCACGCAGTGGGCACAGCTCAGGTGCTCCTGCCTCTGTCCGCGAGGCTCTCCAGCCACGCTGGGCGAGCAAGTGAGCAGTGGGCCTGACTCGGGACGGGGCAAATGCCAGGGGGCGTCAGAGGTTTGTGGTAGACTGGAGTGTGAAGCTCTTGGGAACCCCTTCTGGTCATGGGCTTGTGCACGCTGGCGGGGGCTGATGGAAGCAGTGGGTCTTCTGCCCTAGAAAGGAGGAGGTGAGGGTGCGCTCACCTCCAGCAAAGGAGCGAGTGGAGAGTGTCCCAGGCGGTGCCTAGCTTAAAAGGCCTGGCGTTAAGCACCTGCCAGGGCACAGGCTCCGTGGGCCTGGGTGGGGGGTGCAGCCATCACTGGTGGAGAGGGCCTCTGGGGACCACGATCTGGGCAGAGCTGCCCGTCCCTGGACAGCCCTCCCTCCCTTACTCAGCTCCCCGCTCGGCTCAGAGTCCTGCCTGACCACACTTGTTCCCGCTGGTACCACCACTGGAACCCTTGTGCCCCGCGAGCTTCTGCCCGCTCCCTGGACCTGGCTCCCCAGATGCCTCCTGCCCCAGACCCTTCCCACCCCAGCCCCTTCGAGGCCTCCCCAGACCAGGCCCAGGCCCTCCCGTTGCAGGGCCGCTCCGTGATGCCGTCTCGTCACCGCCCTGCCTGGCTGCTGTGAGCCGTCTGCAGAGAGACGGTGAGAGCTGGTCAGGGAGGATGGTGGTCAGGAGCTGCCAGCCTCCATGCCCAGCTCGTCCGGATCCTGTTCCTCAGCCGCAAGCCGCTCGCCCTCCTGCTGTGCTCACGCTCCGCCTGGGAGGCCAGACACTGGGTCTGCAGCTGCGTGCATCTTCCCATTTGAGGGGGCTTCTAACTGGAATCGAAGGGGCAGGCTCCTGTGAACTGCGTGAGCGTATGCGTATGCGCATGCTCCTGCCTCTGCGGAACCGTGTCCGCAACCTTCAAGCCCTGCTTGCACCCGGAGCCCTGTGACTCGCACAAGCCACCACCCTGCCTGCGGCAGACAGATCTGGGCTCTTGGAGAGGGAGCGTGCGCCTGCGTGTACACACACACACACACGCGCGCGCGCGCACAGATACACGTATACTGCACTGCACAGGGTGGCAGCTCTCCCTACGGGCTCCGCGTCAGTGAGTGGGTCAGATGGCCTGCTTCACAACCGCTGACCCTCGGGGCAAGGCAGCCCCGGAGTGTGGCGTGGGCGGGCCTGGGATTTAGGGGGACCCTCAGGAGCCTAGTGCTGTGGGAGAGGGGTGGCATTGTGCCCCTGGGAAGTCTGACGGCTTGGCCCTGTTGTGGGCACTCTGGTGCATTCCGGCCGTGGGCCGTGGGCCCGTCACCCCTCAGTGACGGGCTGGCCTCTCTGCCTCACCCCCCCGCAGTACGTGGGCGCCCCAGTGGCCTACATCCAGCAGATATTTGTCAAGGCCTCCGTCTCGCCCTGGCACAAGGACCTCCTGGCTGTAGATGTGTTCCGCTTGCCCCTGTCCCGGGCGTTCCAGCTGGTGGAGGAGATCCGGAACCACGTGCTGAGGGACAGGTACCCTGCAGGGCCCAGCCTGGTGCCTCTAGCTGGCGGCTTTCGGGGGATTGCTTTAACTCACCCACTCCAGACCCTCAGATCAGCTGCCCTGTGTGTGTGGGTATATGTGTGTGTGTGTGTGTGGGGTTGGGGAGGGGGGATCCTGCCTGTCCTCTCACAGGGGCAGGAGCTCTGGGCTCCAGGTGCACTTTGAGGGGCAGCCAGCCCCCCCTCCTGAGAGGACCCCCCTCTGCCGCCCTGCTCCCCAGGCTCGGGAGGGAGGTGCCAGGGGAAAGCTGCTGGCACAGGCCGCCCCAACCTGCGTGCAGTGGGCCTGCCTGCTGCTGGCGGACGCAACCAGGTCTGGTCCTGTCCCCCCACAGCTCCGGGACCCGGGGCCTGGAGGACGTGTGCCTGCAGGTGACCGACCTGCTGCCCGGCCTCAGAAAGCTCCGGGGCGCGCTCCCCGAGCATGGATGCCTGCTGCTCTCCCCCGGGAACTTCTGGCAGAATGACCGAGAACGGTTCCACACCGACCCCGACATCATCGGTACCATCCACCAGCACGAGCCCAAGACCCTGCAGACCTCCGCCACGCTCAAAGGTGCCCAGGGCGGGGCCTGCACTGCCCACGCGCCACGGGCCCCACGCACGCATGCACGGGCCTCACCGCCCCCGCTTTCTCCCTGCAGACTTGCTGTTCGGGGTCCCGGGGAAGTACAGCGGGGTGAGCCTCTACACGCGGCGGAGGATGGTCTCCTACACCATCACCCTGGTCTTCCAGCACTACCATGCCAAGTACGCCCGCGGGAACGCCTGACCCGTCCACCCCCCGGAGGTGGACGGCCGGTTCAGCACCAGGGCCTCTGGGAGGCTGGCCTGTCCGGCATGCAGACCTCCCTGGTTGGCCACAGCTCAGCCTGCCCTGTCCGGTGCTCTCCAGGGACTGCTCCCTCGGGATGGGTGGGAAGGAGGGTGCGGGGAAAGGAGCGAGGGCCCCCGCCCCCCCCCCCACCCCTCCACACACACACGGGTGCTGTGGAGAGTGCCCTTGGGAACAGTCGGGAGAGGGCCCATCTGTCCCCAAACCTCTGGCCACCCCTCTGCCCATGCCTGCGTGCCCAGGTTCCTGAGCAGCCTGCGCGGCCGCCTGATGCTGCTGCACCCCAGCCCCAACTGCAGCCTGCGGGCGGAGAGCTTGGTGCACGTGCACTTCAAGGAGGAGATCGGCGTAGCAGAGCTCATCCCCCTGGTGACCACCTACATCATCCTGTTCGCCTACATCTACTTCTCCACACGTGCGTCCGTCCGTCCCTGCAGACCACCTGCCTGCGCGGGCGCCAGGGGCAGGGCGAGGCCTTCACCCCCCCCAGCTAGGGCTCGGGGGTGGGCGTGCAGGGGTCCCCGCGAGGTGCAGCACCGTGTCTGTGAGGTTGGGAAGGCCCGTGGACCCTGGACAGCCTTCCTTTTGCTGACGTGGGACCCCTGCTGGCCAGAAGCTGAGTCAGGAAGGGCTGGGGGGGCCCCGGGGGAGGCGCTGTGCGGACCTGCTCTCTCTGCCCTGCAGGCAAGATCGACATGGTCAAGTCCAAGTGGGGGCTGGCCCTGGCGGCCGTGGTCACGGTGCTCAGCTCGCTGCTCATGTCCGTGGGGCTCTGCACACTCTTTGGCCTGACGCCCACCCTCAACGGCGGGTAGGTCCGCAGCAGGCTCCCCTCGGGCTGCAGGCTGGGCCCACAGATGGGTGCCCTGCCCCCTCCCCCCCCCGTGGTTATCTTGACATTGAAGAGTCGCATTTCCTCAAGTAGACCCTGGGTGCACAAGTGGGTATTACGTACACAGGTGTGCTGGGGCCAGTCTCGCCTGTCGGCCCACGTCCTCCCTGCCGGGTGTGGGCCAGCATGTGTCTGTGAGCCCCCGCAGACTCGGCCACCGCCTCCGTCACCGGCCGGGGCACGCCACGGTTTCCAAGGCAGCGAGGTCAGCCGCAGTCATGACGGCTGTGTGTTGGGGTCCCCCAGTGCTGTCTGCCTCGATGACACGGGCGGGTCACCAGGGCCTCAACAACTGCATCCGTGAGCCAGTGGCCAGCAAAGCTGCCCTGGGATGACTTCTGTCACACACCCTGCGTGTGCTCTGAGGCCTGGTCTGGTCTCGGGACAGATCGCCGCCCACCCTACAGCCCCGGTGGGGCCCCCGAGACTTCTTTCGGAGCCCTAAGCTAGAAGGAAATCTTAAAAGAATGTGGTTAGAACCCCCCGAGAGCCCAGCACTCGTCTGTGGCGCGGGTGTGGGGGGAGCAGGTCCTTGTCTGAGCGGGCTTCTGCTTGCCCCACTGAGCTGGTGCAGCCCGGGCCGTGGTGAGCAGCGGGTCCTGCGGGGACCCTGAGCTGGAACCTCGTCTTCAGTGTGTGCGTGCGCGTGTCGGGCGTCACTCTAAGTGTGTGCTCACCTGCTCTGTGTGCACATGCACATGCACCCTGCTTCTGGATTGGCGTGAGGTAGATCTCTCCCCCTAACTGACAGGAAAGCATTTCGCAACCTGATGAAGTAGGTTATTCTAGGTCCCGGGTTTTCGGGGACACCAAGGCGCCTCTCGCTGTCTGTCCTTCCCTGGTGGGCACTGCACTACCCAAGAGGCTGGTGGGGGGTGAGGAGGCTGGTAAGGACAGCAGCTGTGGACGGTCTGGCCCGTCCCAGGGGGTCAGTACTGGAGCCTGTGCATACAAGCACTCGTGGTGTCTGGGGTCGGCAGAACCACTCCGGCCCTGACACAGCTCTGACAAAGTTGACTTGGGTTTGAGGCTGGTAGCCTCTCCCTTATCACAGTCGGTGGGCTGCCAGGAGTGTTTCAGTGGCCTCTAGGGTGGGCAGAGCAGCGAGAGCTGACCTCTGGCCGTGGGGCAGCAGGAACTCGGGCCCCACACCTCATGTGGACGAACGGTCACCGGGTGCGCGGCACGGCTCCCGGGCTTGCCTGGAGACCAGGAACAGTGTGGACAGAGGCCATGCCGTGTCGGGGACGAGAGGAGTAGCTGCCCGTGCTATGAGTTGCTCAGCCCTTCGCTGCAGGGGTCCCCAACACCCACCCCATTCTCCCGCAGAGAGATTTTCCCCTACCTCGTGGTGGTGATTGGGCTAGAGAACGTGCTGGTGCTCACCAAGTCCGTGGTCTCGACCCCCGTGGACCTGGAGGTGAAGCTGCGCATCGCCCAAGGTAACCGGGTGGGGCGGGGCAGGAAGAGAGGTTCCCCCCGCTGCTGCCCGCGCTCTGCCCAGAGCCCCCTCTCGCCCCTGCGCCTTCTGCAGCGGGTGCCAGGCAGCGGGCCTGAGGAGCCACAGGCTGTCTGCCCCGCACTCAGCCATGGCTCGTGTGGTGCCCAGCAAGCCCGGCTGTGCTGCTGCGTGGTCCCGGGTGTGTGGCAGTGGCCTTCCACCTGGGCTGCTCTTCTGCCCAGCACCCCAACCCCCCCCCCCGCCCGCGTGGCTCTGGCAGGCAGAGAAGCCCCCTCAGGACTCCCTGGTAGGGCCTTGGGGTCCTGGGGAAATCAAAGGAGAGCCCCCACTGGCCCTGAAGCAGGCAACCTCTGAAGGCTTCTCTGAGGAGCCCAGTGTGACGTGGCGTTACAGCCTGGTGGGACGGACGGACTAGGAGGGTGGTGCCTGTGCCCAGGGCTCTGTGGGGGAGGAGCGGGTAGAGCTCCTGGCTTCCGGGGGAAGCTGGCTTGTCTGTCTCCTGAGGGCCGGAGTCTCCCACATCAGCCAAGTGCCCGCACAGCACCGGGGGCCCCCACGTGCTCGGTGCCTCGGGCCCTGGGCTGACCCTAGGGCCCCACGCCTGCTCCTCTGCAGGCCTCAGCAGCGAGAGCTGGTCCATCATGAAGAACGTGGCCACGGAGCTGGGCATCGTCCTCATTGGCTACTTCACCCTCGTGCCTGCCATCCAGGTGAGCCCTGGGCCGTGCAGGCCCTGCCGGGGCTGGGACGGTGCCCAGCTGGGCAGCCCTGGGCAGGTGCACCGCAGTATCACGCAGCCCCACCTGAGATGGGCTCCTGTGAGGCACCAGGTGCCTCCATCCTGGCTGCTGAACTGGGGTGGGGGCTGGGCGGGCTCAGAGCAGGTGGACAGTGGGGTCTCTGACCCCTCCTCCTTCCACGGGGACCGCCCCGGCCCTGAGTTGGGGTTTGTACCAAGTTAGGACCCCAGCTTGTTGCTGACTGTACTGGGGGGAGCATGATGCCATTGTCACTCCCCACCTTCCCCCAGGGCTGCTAGGCCTGCGCGGTTGTGGGGGTGCGCAGGGCTCCGGGTTTAGCCCCAGGCAGCCAGGCGCATGGTCTGTAGCCTCCAGACACAGACCCGCCGACTGGCATGGTGAGGGTGGAGGCGCTCCGGCAGGGGCAGGTGAGACCGAGACAGGCCATCCCAGAGAGGTCCCCGTCTCTGCCTCCAGTCCCTTTGCCCTGACCCCATTCCTCTTGGGCCAGGGCTCCCCCACTCCTTTCATTCTGGAAGATGCTCGGTGGCGAGCAGGAGGGGGGTGTCTGAGACAAAGCTTGCCTTCCTCTCTGTGGGTTCGCTGCTGCCCCCTGGTGGCCACTCCAGATTCCAGGAGTCGCTGGCCCTGCTGTGCCCACCCCGCCTCCTTCCCAGGCCCCTTGGCAGGAAGGGCGCTGCCCTCCGGGGTTCTGGACCAGGAGGTGATGCCCCCTCCCCACTGTGATTTACTGCAGGAGTTCTGCCTCTTTGCCGTCGTGGGGCTGGTGTCCGACTTCTTCCTCCAGATGCTGTTCTTCACCACGGTCCTGTCCATTGACATTCGCCGCATGGAGGTAGGAGCCGGTGAGCCCAACCCGGCCTCCCCTCCCGGCCCTGAGGACGGACAGGCGGACAGGCAGGGGGTCCCCTGCGCCAGAGGGACCCGGGCCCTGACCACTGCTCCCCCACAGCTGGCCGACCTAAACAAGCGGCTCCCCCCAGAGGCCTGCCTGCCCCCCGCCAAGCCGCTGGGGCGCACAGCGCGTCACGAGCGGCCGTCAGCCCTGCGGCCGTCCACGCCCCACACCATCACGCTGCAGCCCTCCTCCTTCCGGAACCTGCGGCTCCCCAAGAGGCTGCGCGTCGTCTACTTCCTGGCCCGCACCCGCCTGGCCCAGCGCCTCATCATGGTACCTGCGTTTCCCGCGGGGGCTGGGCCTCGGCCACGATGCACTCCTTGCCCGGGCCCGGCTTGTTTCCCAGGAGATGAGGCACCCCCCCCCCCCCCCCGAGGCCCATGGCAGCCTGGGAGGAGCCTGCTAGCTGGGGTCACGGGCAGACCAGCTCCCGGCCACAAGTTCTTTCCCGGGGGCCTGCTCTACTGGGCACCAGCCTCAGTAACAAAGCACGGGGTGGCAGGGAGAGGAGCGAGGGGACTGAAGGAAGGGGCGTGGAGGCGAGGCCTCCCGGGACTGGGGCACCTTCAGAGCAGGGCAGGCAGTACCTCTAGCCTAGCTGACCACACGCACAGGAACAGCTAAGGGCTGGCTGAGAATGGAGCAGGTCTGGGGGGCCCAGTCCCCCTCCCCACCTGTGACCAGCGGTGGGGGAAGGGGATGCTAATGCACCTGCCCACTGAGTCCCCGCCCGACGCCCACTGCAGGCCG
This sequence comes from Nesogale talazaci, assembly GCA_004026705.1. NCBI lineage: Eukaryota > Metazoa > Chordata > Mammalia > Afrosoricida > Tenrecidae > Nesogale > Nesogale talazaci. The sequence continues at coordinate 6,458 of PVJH01016812.1, read as the reverse complement.
GCACCGTCGTGTGGATCGGCATTCTGGTGTACACAGACCCAGCAGGGCTGCGGACCTACCTGGCTGCCCAGGTGACAGAACAGAGTCCCTTGGGTGAAGGTGCCCTGGCTCCCGTGCCTGTGCCCAGCGGAGTGCTGCCCGCCAGCCACCCGGACCCTGCCTTCTCCATCTTCCCCCCCGAGCCCCCTAAGCCAGCCGAGAACCAGACGTCACTCAGGGAGCCCCCTGGGCCCGCGGGTCCGGCAGAAGGTGTCCGTGACAGCCCCGGCCCAGAGGTCACCTGGGGGCCCGAGGATGAGGAACTCTGGAGGAAGCTGTCCTTCCGCCACTGGCCCACCCTCTTCAGCTACTACAACATTACACTGGCCAAGAGGTGAGTCTCTCCCTGCCCCCTCCGTTGCCGTGCACGGAGAAAATAGGGGAGAGGCAGGAGCTGCACTTCAAACAGCTGCCGGTCCACAGAGCAGCCCTGGGTCCTTGTCCCGGGGGGCGCCAGCCCCATGACCAGGGTGAGACCCACCGCTTGACTGCCCACTCTTCCAGGAGAGCAGGTCTTGGCCCTGGCTGAGATGGTGGCCAAGTGTGTGTTGGGGGGCTGGGGGGGGGGGCGCACAAAAGGAAAACTTTGTGAACTAGGGCGGGGCGGCAGCAGGGCTCACTTTCTCAGGCCTCCCCTCTGAGGCCCACCTGTGCCCTGTCCCAGGTACATCAGTCTGCTGCCTGTCATCCCCGTCACCCTCCGCCTGAACCCCAGGGAAGCTCTGGAGGGCCGGCACCCCCAGGATGGCCGAAGTGCCTGGCCGCCCGTGGGGCCCGGCCCTGCACACAGTGGGCTCTGGGAGTCCAGCCCCAAGGGCCCGGCCGGGGCGCAGGCCCACCGCGACGTCACCCTGTACAAGTAAGAGGCATGTGGGGCGGGGCGGGGCGGGGCGGGGGAGGGTGGCGGCCCTGACAGCCCCCGTCCTCGGGCACAGGGTGGCTGCGCTCGGCCTGGCTGCGGGCATCGTGCTGGTGCTGCTGCTGCTCTGCCTGTACCGCGTGCTGTGCCCCCGCAACTACGGGCAGCCCGGCGGGCCCGGCAGGCGGAAGCGCGGGGAGCTGCCCTGCGACGACTACGGCTACGCGCCGCCCGAGACCGAGATCGTGCCGCTGGTGCTGCGCGGGCATCTCATGGTGAGTGGGGGCGGGGGCGGGGGCGGGGGCGGGGCGTGTGCCCATGGCCAGGCTCACAGCAGTGCCCCCAACCCCCAGGACATCGAGTGTCTGGCCAGCGACGGCATGCTGTTGGTGAGCTGCTGCCTGGCGGGCCACGTGTGTGTGTGGGATGCCCAGACCGGGGACTGCCTCACACGCATCCCACGCCCTGGGTAGGTGCGGCCCCCCCCGCCCCCCTGCCCCCTCCCTCCCCCAATGTCTCCGTCCTGCCTCAATCCTCATCTCCCCACCCCACCCCCCCACGCAGGCAGCGCCAGGACAGTGGTGTTGGCAGCGTGTTTGAGGCCCAGGAGAGTTGGGAGCGGCTGTCGGACGGCGGGAAGGGCGGCCCGGAGGAGTCGGGGGACAGCCCCCCGCTGCACCTCCACCCCCGGGGGGGCCCTCTGCCCCCATCCCTCTTCGGGGACCAGCCAGACCTCACCAGCCTCATCGACACCAACTTCTCGGCGCAGTCGCACCTGCAGCCCCCCGAGCCCGCCCAGCCTGAGCCCCGGCACCGGGCGGGCTGTGGCCGGGCTCGCGCTCGCGGCGCCCGAGGCTACGACTTCAGCCACCTGGTGCAGCGCGTGTACCAGGAGGAGAGGCTGCCGCCCGTCCCCGCGCCAGCCCTGCGCCCGCCCTCGCCTGCACTGGCCCTGGCCCCCGAGGAGGAGGGGGCGCCGTCTCCAGAGAAGGGCCCCCCTTCCCTGGTCTGGGCCCCCAGCGCAGATGGCTCCATCTGGAGCCTGGAGCTGCAGGGCCACCTCATCGTGGTGGGGCGGAGCAGTGGCCGGCTGGAGGTAGGCGGGGCCGCCGGCTTCGTGGGGGGCGGGGGAGTGGGAGGGGAGGGGGGGCGGGGGCGGGGACCGGGCAAGTGCCCACGGCTTGCGGTTGGCAGGTGTGGGACGCCATCGAGGGCGGCCTCCGCTGCAGCAGCGAGGAGGGCTCCTCGGGCATCACGGCCCTGGTCTTCCTTGACAGAAGGTACGCGAGGTGGGGCCCGCCCTCCTCCCCCCTGGGAAACTGAGGTGTGTGCCCATCGGGGTCACTTCCTTAGGGGGGTGGGCACAGGCCCCAGTTCTCGCCCTGGAGTTTCTAAATTGCACTTTGAGAACCGCCACGCTCATTCTGTCTCCCCCTGCTCCCGCCCTTGGCCACGGACGGCCTGAGACTGGCTGCCATCTCACAGCTACCCAGGCAGGTGCCTTCGTCGGGGTGGGTGCCCGGCACCACTGCCCCAGCAGCGGGCTCCAGCCCAGGGCCCGGGCCGCCCCGAGGATGCTGGGAACCCTCCCTGCTGCGTGGCTTTTGGCTTCAGGAAAGCCTGGCCCTAAGGGACTGGGGGAGGAAGGACTGAGAAAGCCAGAGGTGCTGCAGCGGACGTCCGGTGGGGAGCGCAGCTGTCGGGACCACAGCCCGCTCTGTCCTCTCAGGCCCCTTTTCTCTGGGCCAGGGCCCTCCTGGCATCATCCCTGGGCAGGCTGGGCTGAGGGGGCGTACCCTGGCAGCAACTCTTTTTCAGGATTGTGGCTGCCAGGCTCAACGGCTCCCTCGACTTCTTCTCCTTGGAGACCTACACTGCCCTGAGCCCCCTGCAGTTCCGAGGTCAGAGGGCAGCTTCTTGAGTGCGGGGAGGCGGCCCCTCCCCCCAGGGGCTCTGAGACCCCTCACGCACCTCTTGCCCCCAGGGGCCCCAGGGCGTGGCAGCGTCCCCACCTCCCCGGTGTACAGCAGCAGTGGTTCCGTGGCCTGCCGCCTGACCCACACAGTGCCCTGTGCTCACCAGAAGCCCATCACGGCCCTGAAGGCCGCCGCCGGGCGCCTCGTCACTGGGAGCCAAGACCACACCCTGAGGGTGAGCGAGGCGGCCATGGTTTTGGCTGGGGGGGCAGCTGTGTGGGCGCGCCCCCCCCCCCCCCCCCCCCAGAAAGACAGACTCAGGCTGTGCTGGGGGTCTGAGCTGTCTGCTCCGCTCTAGGTTTTCAGGCTGGAAGATTCCTGTTGTCTCTTCACCCTGCAGGGCCACTCGGGGGCCGTCACCACCGTGTACATTGACCAGGTAAAGGGCGGGGGGAGGCTGCAGGCACCACGCCAGGCACCCATCCATGTGGTCCCTCAGGTGGTCCTTGACCAGCCCTCTGGGTTCTCCCTCAGACCATGGTGCTGGCTAGTGGAGGCCAAGACGGGGCCATCTGCCTGTGGGACGTGCTGACCGGCAGCCGGGTCGGCCACATGTTCGCCCACCGGGGGGATGTGACCTCCCTCACCTGCACTGCCTCCTGTGTCATCAGCAGTGGCCTGGACGACCTCATCAGCATCTGGGACCGCTGCACCAGCATCAAGCTTTACTCCATTCAGCAGGTAGTGGGAGGGGGAGGGGGGCAGAGGGCAGGACTCTTGCCCGTGGTGAGGAGAGAGAGGTCTCTTGACACGGAGCCTGTCCTACTGCCTCCAGGACCTGGGCTGTGGCGCCAGCTTGGGCGTCATCTCGGACAACCTGCTGGTGACCGGTGGACAAGGCTGTGTCTCCTTTTGGGACCTAAACTACGGGGACCTCCTGCAGACTGTCTACTTGGGAAAGAGCAGTGAGGCCCAGCCTGCCCGCCAGATCCTGGTGCTGGACAATGCTGCCATTGTCTGCAATTTCGGCAGTGAACTCAGCCTGGTCTACGTGCCCTCGGTGCTGGAGAAGCTGGACTGAAGGCGGTTGATGCACTGGACTGAGGCTGCGGGAAGGACCAAGCACCTGCCCTGCTGCCTCCAAAATAAAACTTTTTTTTTTTTAAAACCCAAACTGGTGCAGGCTTGTGAAGGTGCTTCTCCCCAGAGAGAGCTTCTGCCTCACCATCTCTGTGCCCAGCCCGCGGAGATGGTTCCCTTCATACCCACTGTGTGGGGCACAGGGGAGGGCTTCGAGCTCAGGAACCCTCCCTCGCTGGGGGAGCAGACGGGCGCCATGGCGGTGGTGAGCATCCACTGTGGCCCTGGAGGGACACTCGGCACAGAACAGGTTTGTTTATTGTTTCCATAGCAAAGAGCTGGAAAAAAAAGGGTCAGATCCTACTGAGACGCGGAACCTGACGCGAGGTTTCGGAGGCTTCCCCACCGGAGCGCGAGAGAGACCAGGCTGAAGGCAGCAGGAATCGGGAGGCGGCTTGTGCCCGTAGTGAAGGGCCCAGGAGATGACGTAGTGTACAGACCAGGCAGGTGGAGCCCGTTCAGGTCTTGTTGAGCGTCCACAGTGGATCCAGGAGGCTGAGGGGGTCGTCAGCAGGCCGGGCTGCCCGGAGACCCTGCCCATTGTGGGCCTGCAGAAAGCTCTGCTTGCTCATCCGCTGCTTCCCCCGCAGGGAGCTGTCCAGGGAGAAGGCCTCTGGAGTCAGGGAGGCCAGCAGCTCCAGGGAGGAAGAGGGGGGCCCTGGACTGGGGGCTTCAGGCACTGGAAGCTCCTCCACAGGCTGGGGGTCCTCAGGCAGGGGAGGGGGTGGAGGGGGCGGGGAGGAGGGTTCTGTCAGGTTGGGTGGAGGCAGACCTGGGGGGTCTGCAGGGCCTGGCGGAGTGGCAGCCGGGGGCTCCAAGGCTCCAGACGGCCGAATGCTGAGCTTGGCGATGGTGGCCTGGATGGAGCTGATGGGTACGTCCCCGCCCAGGACCAGGTCCTGGGAGTCCTGCGGCAGGTGGTTCTGGTGGGACAGGCGGGGGTGAGGAGGGGCTTAGAGGCTGGGACAGGCCCGGCAAAGCCCAGAGGCCGCCCTCCTCACCTTCTGGTTCGCGCCTGTGCTGGCCAGGGGCTTGCAGGGAGGGGGCATGCCATGGCGCTGCAGGACCTGCTCCACGTGTCTCACCACCGCCTCGTGACAGAACCGCAGGTGCAGCTGGGGGGGGGGGGGCGTGGACACAAGCAGGTCAGTGGGCCGCGTCTGGCCACCCGAGGGCGAGGGCCGGGCCCTGCCTCACCTTCTCCTGCAGCATGTGCTTCCTCTGCTGCCGCATGCGCCGCACCAGCTGGGGCAGCTCCGGGATCCCGTTGCCGGCCTCCACCTCCTGCACGGCTGCGTAGAGCAGGGCAAAGGCACCCGTGCGGCCCACCCCAGAGCTGTGGCAGAGGGGCACGTGTAAGGCCACGCCGAGGGCCGCGGGGGGCCGCTGCCGCCCCTGCCCCTTACCTGCAGTGCACGACGATGGGCGTGTGCAGGGGCCGCTGGTGCAGGCAGTGCGTGTGCACCTCCTGGATGAAGCGCAGCAGGTTGCTGGGGCTGTCGGGCAGGCCTCTGCGGGGAGGGCAGCGCGTGAGCCAGGCCTGGACCGGGTCTGCCCCCCCCGCCCGACCCCCCCCCAGCCCCACCCCCCAGGGAAGGCTCACAGCTCAGGCCACGTGGGGAAGTGCAGGTGCACCAGGGAGCGCGTGAGGCTCTGGTCCCGGAACTGGAGGCTGAGCACTCGCTCCACGTGGGTTTCGGTGGCCCGGACGCTGCTCAGGGCCAGGCTCAGGGGCCCGTGCACCATGGACTGGCCCCGCTCCGTGGGGAAGTAGCGCGTCACCTTTTGCTGTGGGCAGACAGGGGGTCTGCCAGGGTCCCTGCACCCCCTTCCGCCCGCGCCCTCGCAGGCAGGCCGTCGGCTCACCTTCTCCATCTCGGCTTCAGACACCAGCATGACAATGACAGACACCTTCTGCTCGTGCACCATGAGCCAGAAGTCAGCCGCCGTGCCCGGCAGGGGGGCCTGGGTGGCCACCAGGGGCGGGCAGTAGGGCGAGAGCCCCTCCACGCGGCTGGCGTTGATGTAGTCGTCCTTGCCCGAGCGCAGCACCACGCGGTTGCTGTCGTAGGGCATGACGTCCTGGCGCCGGTTCTTGAGGGAGTAGCAGCGGGCAATGGCAATGGAGCGGCCCCGCGCGTCCTGCTCCTGCACGTCCTGCAGCTCCCGCCAGGCCGCGTCCAGGGCCCCGGCGCCCCCCAGCTGGCCCCGGAAAGCCTCCAGCTCCCGCTGCAGCTGCCGCAGCCTCTCGGGGCGCTCATAGGGATCCTGCTCGATCAGCTGCAGGGCCTGGGGCCGCCGGCCCTCCGCGGCGTCCGCCTTGGTGGGCTGCAGCAGGGGCTGCCCACCCCCTGGAGGCTGGGTGCCCCCATGCTGGCTCTCGGGGCTGGAGGAGAGCAGGTCTGCGGCTGCAGAGCCTCGCCGTAAGCAGGGGGGCGGCTCTGCTGCAGGGGGCCGAGGGGCGAGCGGGCCAGGCCCTGGTGAGGGGGCCGGTGAAGGCACCG